>PVKV010005866.1:0-110648 GCA_004027835.1 Alouatta palliata | reverse complement strand
TTTTTTTTTTTTTTTTTTTTTTTGAGACGGAGTTTCGCTCTTGTTACCCAGGCTGGAGTGCAATGGCGCGATCTCGGCTCACCGCAACCTCCGCCTCCTGGGTTCAAGCAATTCTCCTGCCTCAGCCTCCCGAGTAGCTGGGACTACAGGCACGTGCCACCATGCCCAGCTAATTTTTGTATTTTTAGTAGAGACATGGTTTCACCATGTTGACCAGGATGGTCTCGATCTCTTGACCTTGTGATCCACCCGCCTCGGCCTCCCAAAGTGCTGGGATTACAGGCGTGAGCCACCGCGCCCGGCGCAAGAACTTACATTCTTCTAAAGACACTGTTAACAGAATGAAAATCAAGCCAAATACTTAGAAAAAATATTTGTAAATCACATGTCTAATAAGGGACTTATATACAGAATTTAAAAAGAACTCTTAAAACTCAGTTAGAAAGCAACCCAATAAAAATGACAAAATATTTGAATAGATACTTTAGCAAACAACGTATACACATTAAGCACATGAAGTGATGCTGTTATGGTCTGGCTTTGTGTCCCCATTCACCCCCATGCTGTTCTCACGACAGTGAGTGAGTTCTCATGAGATCTGATGGTTTTATAAGGGGCTCTTATCCTTGCACATGCTCTCTCCCGCCTGCTGCCATGTAAGACATTCCTGTTACCCCTTCCACCATGACTGTAAGTTTCCTGAGGCCTCCTTAGCCATGCAGAACTGTCAGTCAATTAAACCTCTTTCCTTTATAAATAACGCAGTCCCAGGTAGTATAGCAGTGTGAGAATGAACTAATATAGTAAATTGGTAGCACAGAGAGTGGAATGCTACTATAAAGATACTTGAAAATGTAGAAGTGACTTTGGAACTAGGTAATAGGCAGAGGTTGGAACAGTCTGAAGGGCTCAGAAGAAGACAGGAAGACATGGGAAAGTTTGGAACTTCCTAGAGACTTGTTGAATGATTTTGGTCAAAATGCTGATAGTAATATGGACTGTGTCATCCAGGCTGAGGTGGTATCAGATGGAGATGAGGAACTTATTGGTAATTGGAGCAAAGGTCATTCTTGCTATGCTTTGGCAGAGACTGACAGCATTTTGCCCCTGCCCTAGAGATCTGTTGAACTTTGAACTTGAGAGAGATGATCTGAATTGGAACTTATGTTCAAAGAGGAAGCAGAGCATAAAAGTTTGGAAAATTTGCAACCTGATAATGCAATAGAAAAGAAAAACCCATTTTCTGGGGAGAAATTCAAGCCAGTTGCAGAAATTTGCATAAGTGATGAGAAGCCAAATATTAATCACCAACACAATGGAGAAAATGTCTCCAGGGCATGTCAGAGATCTTGACAGCAGCCCCTCCAATCACAGGGCCAGAGGCCTAGGAGGAAAAATCGGTTTCATGGACCAGGCCCAGGGCCCCCCAGCTCTGTGTAGCCTCAGGACTTGGTGCCCTGTGTGCCAGCTACTCCAGCTCCAGTTGTGACTAAAAGAGGCCAATGTATGTCTTGGGCCATTGCTTCAGAGGGTGCAAGCCCCAAGCCTTGGCAGCTTCCATGTGGTGTTGGGTCTGTGGGTGCACAGAAGTTGAGAATTGAGGTTTGGGAACATCTGCCTAGATTTCAGAGGACATATGGAAATACATGGATACCCAGGCAGAAGTTTGCTGCAGAGGAGGAGCCCTCATGGAGGACCTTTGCTAGGGCAATGTGGAAGGGAATGTGGGGTTGGACCCTCCACATAGAGTCCCCATCGTGGCACTCCCTAATAGAGATGTGAGAAAAGGGCTACCATCCTCCAGCTCCTAGAATGGTAGATCTACTAGCAGCTTCCAATGTGTGCCTGGAAAATCCACGGGTACTCAGTGCCAGCCTGTGAAGGAGCTGCCCAAGGCCATAGGAGTCTACCTGTTGCATTAGCGTGCCCTGGATGTGAGACGTGAAGACAAAGTAGATCCTTTTGGTGCTTTAAGATTTAAGGAACACACTGCTGGATTTGGGGCTAGCACGGGGCCTGTAGCACCTTTGCTTTGACCATTTTCTTTCATTTGGATTGGGTATACCTACCCAATGCATGTACCCCCCATTGTATCTTGGAGGGAACTAACTTGTTTTTTATTTTATAGACTCATAGGTGGAAGGGACTTGCCTTGTCTCAGATGAGACTTTGAATTGTAGACTTTTGAGTTAATGCTGAAATGAGTTAAGACTTTGGGGGTCTGTTGGGAAGGCATGATTGGTTTTGAAATGTGAAAAGATATGAGATTTGGTGGGGGCAGGGTTGGAATGATATGGTTTGGCTCTGTGTCCCTGCCCAAATCTCATCTCAAATTGTAATCCCCAGATGTTGTGGGAGGGACCTGTAATCCCTGTGTGTTGAGGGAGAGAGGTGATTGGATCATGGGGGCAGTTTTTCCTATGCTGTTCTTGTGATAATGAGTGAATTCTCATAAGATCTGATGGTTTTATAAGGGGCTCTTCCCCTTACACATGCTCTCTCTTACCTGCTACTTTGTGAAGAAGGTGCTTGCTTCTCCTTTGCCTTCCACCATGATTGTAAGTTTCCTGAGGCCTCACCAGCCACGAAGAGGTGTGAGTCAATTAAATTTCTTTCCTTCGTAAATTACCCAGTCTTGGGTAGTATCTTTATAGTAGTGTAAGAATGCACTAACATAGATGCTTAATATTATCAGCCCCTGGCTCAAGTCCATGACCATTGTTCAGGTCTAAGGTCTTGTTTAAGATCCTGGCCCAATCCAGGCCCAAGGATGAGGTTCAAGGAGCAGATCTAAAATCCAAATTCACATCCAAGGTTTAGCAGTAGGTCCAAGTTCCAGCTCTAAGGTTATTTCAAAGAAGTTAGATAGATCAAGGTCCAAGGTCCAGGTTCGATGTCTGTGTCAAAAGTAAAGTCTGGATAGCAGCCAAAAACTTTATATCCAACCACACCAAGCTTCATAAACAAAAAAGAAATAAAGTCTTTCCCACGCAAGCAATTGCCGAGGGAATTAATTGCTACCAGATCAGCCCTGCAAGAGATGCTTAAGGGAGTTCTAAATAAGGAAACAAAAGAATGATACTCACTACCACAAAAGCACACATAAGCACATATCTCCCTGGACCCTACAGAGCAACTGCACAATCAAGACTACAAAGCAACCAGCTAACAACACTATGACAGGACAAAAGCTCACATATTAATATTAACCTTGAATGTCAATGGCCTAAATGTTCCACTTAAAAGACATAGAATGGCAAATTGGATTAAAAAAAGACGCACCCTTCTGCTGTCTTCAAGACACCTATCTCACATGTAATAACATGCATAGGCTCAAGGTAAAGAGGTGGAGAAGGATCTGCCATGCACTTGGAAAACAAAGAACAGTAGGGGTCACCATTTTTATATCAGATAAAACAGACTTTGAACCAACAACAGTAGTAAAGGATGAAAAAGGACATTACATAATCATAAAGCGTTCAATTCAACAAGAGCATATAATGCTTAGAAATGGGATACCTCAGGTTTGACCAGTGAAAACTAGCTCAACTGGGTTGCAGCCACTCATAGGTAGTTTAAATCTCTCCCTTTTTTAAAATTGCCAATAAAACCAATCTAAAGCCTTAGGAACCGATCATGACCAGTGAGCAGCAACGTAAAACAATTGTGGCTGCCAAAACTGATAGAAACTGGTGCTCAAAATAGTGCCATGGGATAGTGTAAAAAAAGGTCAGAGATAACATGTAGAAGGTCCTCTTCAATCTCAATTAGTGACCCTTCCCCCAAAGAATTCTGAATGTTTCCTGTGTTCAGGTTCTAAGCCTACTGATGTGCCTCGTTTGGAAAAAGTTTCTCAAGAAAAAAAAAGTCTGACAAGCTTAAACGAGAAGGTAGATTCTATTTAAAAAGTGATCAAAACAGGTTGAGAGCAGCCATACCAGGACAAAACCACTTATGTTATTGTAAAAGGGTTCGAACTGGTCAAAACTGGCCATGACCAGTCAAAATCAGATTAAATCAATTGTAGCTAATCAAAAACAGTGAAGCCAGCACAGGAAAGTCATAGCCAGTCCAAACAGGTTGTGTGCTACTGAGACATGTCTAAACCAGTTGGAACTGGTTGTAACGGCTCAGAACTGGCGTAAGTGGTTGTGGCTAGTCACAACCTGTGCAAACGAGTTGTAGCCAGCTTAAATCAAGCTAAAAATGATGGAGAACCTGTGAGAACCCTGATGTCACCCTGACCTTTCTTTGTGGAGCTGCCCTAACTCAATGGTGAGTTTGTGCTAAGATCCAACAAATTGTGTCTGTTTTCATAGCTGATCACCACTTTCAGATCTGATGGCCATTTATTGCTCTGTAATATAAATTAGATGTCTTTGTTTTTTAAATTTTGGAAATGGAGACCTTTTGGTCCTGTAGGTCACAATTGTTGACCCGCTAAAAACTGGCGAGTGTTGTACTTTGAGGGTGAGTCTGAATCTTTCTTGTCGGGGCACCAGAGGTTGTCTCCTGGCTGAGAACCTAGCAAGATCTGAATATCAGTCTTTCAGTCTACAGCCTTGAGGCCTAGATCACTGTTCTGGCTGTGTCATCTGTTTGCATATGAAGTTCAGAATACCTGATAAGGTAAATAGAGTAATTGACTCACAGGTGTCAGCACATGCTTTTGACTGATGTTTTAAAAGACAGACTTCAGTTCTCTGTGTCTGTAAAACAGAACAACTCCTCCTTCCTCTGTGTGTGAGTGTAGACATTGTACCTGTGGCCACCTCTCTTGTGAAGGAATACTTTTAGAGATAAATTTGTCATGGCAATTTGTCATTTGTTTGCAGCATGGGTGTGCCCGATTCATAAAGCCAGCCTATCACCAAAGGGAGGGAACATATACAAAGAGTTAAAAATGGAAATTGGTTTTACAAGGTGTAGAGAACAGCAGTCTACAGCTTCTAAGCAATATTAACTGATCTGTATCAGAACTTTATAAATGAGTCTAGATAAAAGTATTTAAAAGTTCAAATCCTAGCTAGAATAGAAATGCAAAAAAATAGATCATTGCATTTGGTTTGTCCAGAACTTCGTGGTTGAACCTCTAAATACTAAGGTTCTAAATACATGATTTTCCCCTCTCTTTTCTCTTGAATTTGAAAACCTTTCTGAGCAAATGAAGTGGTATATCCTAATCTCCTTCCAGAGGGAATCAATAAGTGAGATTATGAACTCTCTTAAATTTAAGTTAATTGATACTAATAAACAATTATTTAAATCTGCTCTTTATTCCTGACTATAACCCAAACAACAAAGGAAGCACTCAGGCTGCAAAACCTCAACAGATGATCCATATTCACTGGCTAGAGTGGGCACGTGGCTCTTGCCTGTAATTCCAGCACTTTGGGAGGCCAAGGTGGGCAGATTGCTTGAAGTCAGGAGTTCAAGACCAGGCTGGGCAACGTGGTGAATCTCTAGCTCTACAAGAAATACAAGCATTAGCCAGGAGAGATGGTGCACGCCTGTAGTCTCAGCTACTCATGAGGCTGAGGTAAGAGGATCACTTAAGTCCATGAACTCAAGGCTGAGATGAGTTGGGATCATACTGCTGCCCTCCAGCCTGGGCGATAGAGCAATACCCTGTCTCAAAAAAAAAGTCATTGTCTAAAACAGTCCTAGTATTAGAGCTATTCTCTAGACTGTTCTCTAGCCAGCCAAAGGAACGTGTTTACAATAGCTAATACAATTGGTGATTCTTGGGTGATCACCAAAAAGGGGAAAACAACCAGTCAATTGAAAGAAAAAGGCACTGGTTATTGAAGAGTCCTTTTGACTTAACTGGTCTGTGGGATTTATTCTTTTGGTGGGAGTAGCACCGAAGAGGAAATTGAATATGAAGTGGGTGTTCCTTTTTTCTCATGGCATTTATAAGTATGCATTTTTTTTTTTTTTTTTTTTTGCCTTACTTTGCTGTTTAATCTCTTAGGGCTTAAGTGTTTTTATATAGCTGTTATCTCAAACTGACATCCAGCTGATGGCACCATGTCAAAAGGAAACCTTTGGCCGGGTGTGGTCACTGTCACACGTAATTCTAGCACTTTGAGCGGCTGAGGCAAGATCGCTTGAGTCTGAGT
Organism: Alouatta palliata; assembly: GCA_004027835.1. NCBI lineage: Eukaryota > Metazoa > Chordata > Mammalia > Primates > Atelidae > Alouatta > Alouatta palliata. Next base: position 104,526 of record PVKV010005866.1, on the reverse strand, counting down.
TTGAGACCAGCCTGAGCAACATGGTAAAACCCTGTCTCTACAAAAAGAAAAAAAAATTAGGCAGGCATGGTTGTGTGCACCTGTAATCCCAGCTATTTGGGAGACTGAGGTGGGAGAACTGCTTGAGCCTAGGAGGCTGAGGCTGCAGTGAGCCAAGACTGTGCCACTGCACTCCAACCTGGGTGCTGGGTGACAGAGTGAGACCTGGTTTCAAAAAAACAAAAAAGAAGGGAACATTTTTGTGGCTTTGTTGTTTTTGTAGGGGCCTCAGGCTGACCAAATGAAAGACCGAGGACTCATAACGAAGGACGTGTAGGGAGGGCTTGGCTTAACTCGGATGGCGGCACCGACAGGAAGACGCTGTCCACCATGATGGAGGCAGGGGCACCCAGCACATTGCAGCAGTAACCCTTTCTGGTACTAATTTTCTACATTCAGACTGGCGGGGGGGTTAGCGGTGGTAACAGAAATCCCTCAAATATCAGTGATTTAACCCAACAAAAGTCTACTGCCAATTGGCATCCCAGCTGCCCATATGCAGGTGCATGGTCGGCCATCACTGCCACACAGTCACTCAGGAACTGAGACTAACCGAGGCACCGCCATTTTTTTTTTGAGACAAAGTCCCGCTCTGTTGCCAGGTGCCAGGCTGGAGTGCAGTGGCACAATCTCGGCTCACTGCAACCTCCGCCCCCGGGTTCAAGTGATTCTCCTGCCTCAGCCTCCCGAGTAGGTGGGACTACAGGCGCGCGCCACCACGCCCAGCTAATTTTTGTGTTTTTAGTAGAGACGGGGTTTCGCCATGTTGGCCAGGATGGTCTCGATCTCTTGACCCTGTGATCCGCCCGCCTCGGCCTCCCAAAGTGCTGGGATTACAGGCGTGAGCCACCGTGCCTGGCCTTTTTAGTCCCCGTATCTGGGCCTGGTGGTCAATGGCTGAGAAAAGAGAGACTGGAAATTTGTGCATGTAACTCTAATCGTCTCAGCTGAGAAACATCACACAGCACTTCTGTTCATATTTCACACTATTCATATTTAATTAGAACTACGCATATGACTAGTGCATGAGGAATGCAAGGGTGGAAGAGGGCGACAGGACGCTCTTCCCCATCTCCCTCATACACCCTGGGCATCTGCTAGGAAGAGAAGGGACCCCGAACACCTGCTCCCCTCTTGCTAGGTGGACAGCCATTCATCTTCAGTCTGGACCCCTTTCGAATGCATCCTGAACCCCTGGGACTCCTTTGAAAAACACCTTCTTTTTCCTTTTTCTTCCTCTGTCCTCTCTTCACAAATAGGTAATTGTGTCTTTGTAATACAGGACACTCCCCTCAGATGCATCCTCCAAACCGGAAAGAGTTAATTTCCCAAACCTTAACTGGTTGGCCTCGGACTGGGCTCAGGGGAAGGGAACCCAGAGGTGCAACTTGCCAGCAAAAGGGTAAAGTTATTTTTACCAGTCAGGGTTTTGGCCTCCCTCTCCCCACGCAAACTTGTAAAAGGCCTCAGGAATTTTGAGCTGTCCTTACCCCTCCCCTTGTTTTACTTTGATGCTTGTTTCCTAATAACCAGGTTTGTCTCCTCTTCCCTTCAGACCATGGAGTTCCAAACGTTCCTGCAACCAGAGCCTGGGAGGATGGTCCCTTTTGCCAGGGATCCTTAGAGGGAGACCTGACCGCCATTTCCCCGCCAAACAGCGCCCCCTGTCATTAGGAAGCAGTTAAGGTTGTTCTTTGTCCTCTCGGTATCTTAAGGGCAGTTAGAGTATTTCTTTAGCTAGGGAAATGAGACAGCCGAGGGCAAAGGGGTTCCTGGAAAAACCCCAGCCAGCCTGGGCACTGGGAGGAGTGTGCACTGGGGTGGAGAAGCTCGCACTGCGTGCAGTGGAGAGGAGCCTGGGCCCTCCTCTTCCTGGCTGGAACCTGGGATTCAACGTGCCAGACAGGAACCATGCCAACAGTACTCTGGCTTTGCAGAAAGTCCCTGTTTCCCTTTTTTTTCTTTTCACCCTCCTCACCCTTCAGATTCTCTGTGAGCCTAATTTTCCGTGGCCGTGGGATAAGGATCCTCGCCTTTAGCTGAACTAAGGAAAGAGTCCTACAAAAGGATGCAGGGAGTCAGACTTACAGCTGGCATGCTGCTGTCTTGCCTGAGATACCCTAAACAGAATAGAATCTGAGCCTGACAGCCTAGCATCCGGCCTAGAAATGGTCCCTGGGCAGAAACTGAGTCTTTCACAAGTCACTGGGCCAGGGCTGCTGGTGTGTATTGGGTCCAAATTACCAATTTCGCTAATGGGCTGGGATCGCTGAGCCATGAAACCAATTTAAAAGCTGATTCTGAGAAGGCTTGTATTTGGATGTTCTTAGCATCTTTATTTGTGAACCCCAAGCTGGAAATAACAAATATTCATAACAGGAAAATGGATAAACAATTTGTGGTATATATTCATACAATGGGATCCTACTTGGAGTTAAGAAAAAAAACACAAACTACTGATACATACGAAAACATGGACAAATTTCAAAAGCATTATTTAAGGGAAAGAATCCGGGCATTTAAAAAACGCACACTCTATGGTTTCATTTATGTGAAGTGAACAGACAAACCGAGCTGGCAACTGCTTGGTGGTGGGGTGTGGAGACTGGCAGGGAAGTTGGTCAGTCCACTTCCTGGAGGGCTGTGAATGCTCCAGGTTGCAACTGGCATGGTGGCTACATGGATGTGCATATGGGTCAACATTTTTTGAATTATGCACCTAAAATGGTTACATCTTGTTGATGTAATTGACATGTCTATAAAAAGCTATGACAAAATAAGAGATAATTTAACAAGGCAAAAATAAAGTGAAATCTAAGCTGGTAAACCCAGTGGGACCCGGGCAGATTCTCATTCTGCAAACTGCCTAATGTAGACACTGCAGGTTGTGAACCCACCTGTTTGTTCAGACCCCTCCCAAGGGTGTAACCCAGCACCGACTCCAGACATGACCCTAATGGTCTAAACTTTCTATCATTCTCCTGCTGGTGACTGGTTCGCAGAAAGACACCAGAGAGGAATGAGGAATCTGTTGGGCATTCCTCTTGGGGCAATATGCATACTCCTGTAAGAGAAAATTAAATGAGATTCTTTTTCTGTCTCAGTTCTGTCTGAGGACCCCCAGAGTTCAAATGCTCACTCTGTCATCAACTATGTCTCAGCTTCCTCATCTTTAAAATGGGGGTGACAATAGCAGCTTTGCCTGGCGTGGTTGAGAGGATTTCCTCATTTAGTTACCAGTAAGTTTTTGAGCACTTGCTCTATGCAAGGGACAGTTCGAGGGGCTGAAGAAGACACTAGTGAACAAAACTGACCATGTCTCCACTATAAATGAGATGAGGAAAATAAAACCCATCGCTCAGCATCCTGTTCATGGTAGCTTTTATTATGACAGTTGAAACCAGAGGCCCCAATATTCTGTGAAAGGGTAATTTTCAAAGACTGGTGAAAACTTAAGTCTTATACAGATATAAAAATGAACACATATTAAAGATTTTACGGCATTCTCATCTTCCGTCCAAGTTGGTCGCTTCCCTGTGCCAACGTGAGCAGTAGCCAACATGTCAGGGTGGGAGTCCTATTACAAAACCAAGGGCGATGAAGAAGAAGCAGCAGAGGAACAAGGAGAGAACCTTGAATGAAGCCAGTGGAGACTATGACTATTCAGGAAGAGATGATGTGACTTTTTTGGTGATGCCTCCAGGGCTGTGTTTGAATCTCAGAGTGAAGATGAGTGGACTCCTTTTGACATGAGCATCCAGTGTATGCAAAGTGTGTACATCAGTCAGATCGCGAGCAGTGAGTGAGATCTCTTGGCCGTGCTGTTCTATGGTACCGAGAAAGACAGAAATTCCATGCATTTTAAAAATATTTATGTCTTATAGGAGTTGGATAATCGAGGTGCAAACGGATTGTAGAGCTTGAACAGTGTAAGGGGCAGCAGGGACAAAAACGTTTCCGAGAGCTGATGGGCCACGGATCTGACTGCTCAGTGAGGGGCTGTGTGTCTGGGCCAGCCTCTTCAGTGGTGTCCAGTTCAAGATGAGTCATAAGAGGACCATGCTGTTCACCAACGAAGACAACCCCACGGCAATGACAGTGCTAAAGCCAGCCGGGCCAGGACCAAAGCTGGTGATCTCTGAGAGACAGGCATCTTCCTTGACTGGATGCACCTGAAGAAAGCTGGGGGCTTTGACATATCCTTGTTCTACAGAGATATCATCAGCACAGCAGAGGACGAGGACCTCAGAGAAACCTGGGGGCTTTGACATATCCTTGTTCTACAGAGATACTATCAGTGTAGCAGAGGACGAGGACCTCAGGGTTCACTTTGAGGAATCCAGCAAGCTGGAAGACCTGTTGCGGAAGGTTCATGCCAAGGAGACCAGGAAGCGAGCACTCAGCAGGTTAAAGCTGAAGCTCAGCAAAGATACAGTGATCTCTGTGGGCATTTATAACCTGGTCCAGAAGGCTCTCGAGCCTCCTCCAATAAAGCTCTATCGGGAAACAAATGAACCAGTGAAAACCAAGACCCGGACATTTAATACAAGTACAGGCGGTTTGCTTCTGCCTAGCGGTACCAGGAGATCTATGGGAGTCCTCAGATTATACTGGAGAAAGAGGAAACAGAAGAGCTAAAACAATTTGATGATCGAGGTTTGATGCTCATGGGCTTCAAGCCCTTGGTAATGTTGAATAAGCACCATTACCTGAGACCCTCCCTGTTCGTGTACCCAGAGGAGTCGCTGGTGATTGGGAGCTCAACCCTGTTCAGTGCTCTGCTCATCAGGTGTCTGGAGAAGGCGGTCTCAGCGTTGTGCAGATACTCACCCCGAGGAACATCCCCCCTCATTTTGTGGCTTTGGTGCCACAGGACGAGGAGTTGGATGACCAGAAAATTCAGGTGACTCCTTCAGCTTTCAGCTGGTCTTTTTACTGTTTGCTGATGATAAAAGGAAGATGCCCTTTACTGAAAAAATCATGGCAACTCCAGAGCAGGTGGACAAGATGAAGGCTATCACTGAGAAGCGACAGCTTTGAGAACCCCGTGCTGCAGCAGCACTTCAGGAACCTGGAGGCCTTGGCCTTGGATTTGATGGAGCCTCAACAAGCAGTGGACCTGACATTGCCCAAGGTTGAAGCAATGAATGAAAGACTGGGCTCCCTGGTGGATGAATTTAAGGCGCTTGTTTACCCTCCAGATTACAATCCTAAAGGGAAAGTTACCAAGAGAAAACACGATAATTAAGGTTCCGGAAGCAAAAGGCCCGAGGTGGAGTATTCAGAAGAGGAGCTGAAGACCCACATCAGCAAGGGCACACTGGGCAAGTTCACTGTGCCCGTGCTGAAAGACTTGCTGGGCGTACGGGCTGAAGAGTGGGCTGAGGAAGCAGGAGCTGCTGGAAGCCCTCACCAAGCACTTCCAGGACTGACCAGAGGCCGCGCACCCAGCTGCCCTTCCACAGCGTGGCCAGGGCCTGGCCTTGTTCTCAGCCAGTTAAAATGTGTTTTTCCTGAACTCGGAAGAGTCTACCGGACAGAAGTCGAGGGACTTTATGTTTTTGAGGCTTTTTGTTGCCATGGTGATGGTGTAGCCCTCCCACTTTGCCGTTCCTTACTTTACTGCCTGAAGAAAGAGCCCTAAGTTTGTACCAAAAAAAAAAAAAAAAAAAAAAAAGATTTTACTTAGCTAATTAATGAGAAAACTGTAAAAATGTCATAACCAGTTAAAAGGAGAACAGATGGATGCAAAACTGGCTTTTCCATAGAGGGGAGGATCATCCGTCCTCGGCACAGAATTTATCTATGTCTCTGGGCAAGAACAGCTTTGCATTGCCATCAGTTGTGTACAAGATACAGCTGCAAAACATCTTCCATAGAATCGGAATTAGATAACCCAGACGGCTGTGTTCTAAGCTTTTCATTAAAGTGCACGTTTTTCACTTCTATCGGCAGAGTGGATTTTCCATATCATCTCAAGGAACTTCTCTAATTACAAATGAAACGTGCACAGCGTGCTGATGGGCGCTGGTGTGATGGAGGCCCACGCCGGGGGCACGGAGTGGGCCATCAGGGCAGGCTGCAGAGAGGAGTTGATGCCGCATTGCGTTGAAAGACCGTAACTGTGAGCCAGGCAGACAGCAGGGAGCAGAGGACACACCAGGCAGAGAAAATGTATTCCAAGTCTGAATTCGTTAGAAGTCATAGAAACTGACATGAGTTTGCTTAAGCAAGAAACGGGGGATTTATTACGAGGTCACAAAGTGTCTCATGGGGCTTAAAGGCAGGGAGGCAGGAGTGCCTTGGAGTGGCGTAGAAGCAGGGAAATGTTCCCTGTTTGCCAGCTTCACTCCTTGCATAGCAGTTTCTTTCTCTCAAAGCAGAACATAGCTAGAGTGGTAAGGATAGACTTTGTTCAGAGGTAACCATTGCAATAGGGAAGAGGGTCCAAGTGAACTGAACTCGGCTTTGACTTGTGCAGAGACACCTGGGCGTTTTAAAGGGAGAATGAGGGCGTAGAGGGAAGCAAGCAGGGGTGGAGCAGAGAGAGGCTGGGTTTGTTACTCTCCGGTGAACTCCTACAGAACGGTGCAGGTTAGAGCCAGGTGCCCCACAGTTGGGAGAGGGAGAGCATCGAGATTTGAATTTCAAACAGATGGCTTTTTTGTCTTTGGGAAGACAGATCTGGAAAGATTTACATTTTAAAGGGGAAGAGAAAGGACTTACAACTGTAAGCAGCTTTCTAAAGTAACTGCTCAAAGGAGTTGGGGAGAGGTTCAGGGGTCTATTACTAGGTTTTGTATGGAGCACACAGTAAATTCTCCTGGCAGCGTTGAGGTTTCTGAAGTGAACACATTAAGAAGTCCAGGGTCATCGTACGGATGTGGCCTTGACCTACTAGAAACTGCTGAGAGTGTGCAGCTTTTCATAGGCCAAAGTTGAGGTCTTGCTGGAAAGATGGCTCAGAGAGGCTTGGCTAAAGTTTGGTTAGGAACAGACTCCTGACCAGCGTGGTGGCTCACCCCTGTAATCCCAGCACTTTGGGAGGCTGCGTGGGAGGACCTACTTGATTTCAGGAGTCTGAGACCATCCTGAGCAACATAGTGAGTCCTTGTCTCTACAAAATATAAAAATATGAAAAATTAGCCAGGTGTGGTGGTGTGCACCTGTGATCCCAGCTACCCGGGAGGCTGAAACAGGAGTATTGCTTAAGCCCAGGAAGTTGAGGTTGCAGTGAGCTGGATCTCGCCACTGAAGCCCAGCCTGGGGACAGCAAGACATTGTCTCAAAAAAAGAAAAGAAAAGAAAAAAGAAGAGAGACTTTGTCACTCTCTCCCACAGGCTGGCTTCTGTTGTCTTCTGGTTCACCTGATAGAACATGGCTGCCTTGGGTGAATTCCCTAAAGGTAGAGCCTGGGACGGGGATTTGGGTCATCTGCTGGGGTTGTGCTTTTAGGAGAAGACTGTAATGGAGGGAAGAAGCAGATTAGGGAAGGAGTAGGTTGAGCAAGCGTGTGGCCTGACCCAGGTGGAGGGGCCTTTGGGATGTAAATTCACTGCAGAGTTGTCCTGCCTAGAGGGCTGCCTTTGTGTACCTCTGAGGCTGTTGGCTTGGGGTGGGGCAGGCTCTGTGCAGTGGGAGACTTTTCAGAGCAGGGCAGCCATTGCAGCACCTGGGGGATGGGTTAGCAGCCAATACCACCCTGAAAAGGGGATCTGGCCAGGGCACTCACAACATCCAGTTTGGGGCTGCCACCGACACCTCCTTTATTTGAGATACCAGCCAGTCTGAGCTTGGAATCTCTTACATCAGTTTCCCGTTTCGAGGGTGAGAGCACTCTGATTAGCACACTTGATTTTGAAGCTCACACCGAACCAGTCGTCTGTGTATTATGGTCTGTTGTACTGGAGCAAGCATGGAAAGTCAGCACCAAGACAAAAGTGTGCCAAATTGCAGGGTCTTTATTGCCGGCAGCCACGGAGGACTCGCGTCTCTCCAACCCGTGATCCCGAAAGGAGGGTGTCACGACCTTTTATGCCCGTAAACCACCTCAGGGGTGAGGGTGGGGGCGGGGGTGGGGGCAAGGGGCTCCGGACATTCCGAGGGTCAGGGGACTTTTGTCACTCCGATTGTTACTTAAGTGGTTCACGGAAGTCAAGCGTTAGTTTATACACTGTCTGGGTAGGGTGGAAATTACAGACCTTAGTTACTTATTATAAGTTGCAGGGGCCAAGATGGCATGGGTTTGGACTGCTTGCCTGTCACGTTAGGGTGACAGAGAGCAGTTTTAATGGGAAAGCCGAGGTATGGTTGGGGTATGCAGTTTTATGGGGCTTTTACCGTGTCACAGTCTGGAGGCCAGGTCCACACGTCCACTCATGTGAATGGTAGTGGTAGTGGCAGGCATTTTGCCAAGTTGCACAAGCCTTAGAGCTCTGGGGACTGGAGGACGGTGGCTTTCTTCTCACAGCTCCACTGGGCAGTGCCCCAGTGAGGACTTTGTGTGGGGGCTCCAACCCCACTTCTGGTACTAGTTTTCTGTATTAGTCTGTTTTCACACTGCTATAAAGAACTACTGGAGACTGGGTAATTCATAAATAAAAAGAGGTTTAATTGACTCACAGTTCCTCATGACTGAGGAGGCCTCAGGAAACTTACAATCATGGTAGAAGAAGGAGAAGCAGGCACTTTTCTTCACAAGGTTGCAGGAGAGAGAGAGAGAGAGAGAGAGAGAGAGAGAGAGAGAGAGAGAGAGAGAGAGAGAGAGAGAGAGAGAGAGAGAGAGAGAGAGAGAGAGAGAGAAGGGGGGACGTGCCATACTTTTAAACTGTCAGATCTCATGAGAACTCACTATCACAAGAACTGCATGGGGAAAATCTATTCCCATGACCCACTCACTTCCCAGCAGATCCCTCCCTTGACATGTGGGGATTACAGTTAGAGATGACATTTGGGTGAGGATACAGAGCCAGACCATATCAGATATTTTTTGGTTTACAGTGTGTTAGCAACACATACAAACTTGGCCAACATTGATCTCAAAGGGCCTTTCTTTGAAGGAGAGACTGATCCCACAATCAGATTCGGATTAGAATCCAAGCCCTCTGAGGACAGGGTTTCCGGACAGCCTTCGGGACCCTGTGGCGTTTCGCTGATCAGGCTGCCCTGCGACAGTCCCCTGTTCTGAGCACACCACCTCCGTCACTGTCCCCTTGGCGTCTGTGAGCCCCAGCTGTGGGCCATGTGGCGGCACCACCAGTAGGTGGCACTGCTGCCACGTTCCTAAGGCTTTAGGAGCTCCATCTCATAAAAGGAGCATGGCGTGAGGAATGGAGCCCAAGCTCTGGGGCTACCCAATACAATGGGAATTACTGCTTTGTCATTTCTTGGTGTAGGCGTCGGATAAGGGGCTGGATTTGTGCGTCGGACTCTTCCTCTATACCGATAAATTTGTGTAGTTGTCAGAACTAATTGTGTCATTGTAGCAGCTTTCAAGCTAAGCTTCAATCTTCCAGAATCGTAATTTACTGAGGCTTATTATGTTTAGGCTTAGGCTTGCTCTAAGATCTTTGCATCTATTAATTCATTTATTCCTCAGAAAAGCCTGTGAAGCACATCCTGTTATCGTCCTCATTTTCTAGGTGGGGAAACTGAGGCACAGATAGGCTCAGTAACCTGTCCAACGTCGTGCAGATAATGTAAGGCAGAGCTGGGATCTGAACGCAGGAACACTGCTTCAGCGCTCTCTTGTCTAACTGCTTGGCTATGCCACACCTAACGCCCGTGGGTGGTCTGGTCGGCTGTCATGTTGCTGTCACTAGCTACGGCCCATGCCAGAGTACGTGTTTTCTGATGAAAAAGGAAGACAGCAAAATCAGAAGAAATACAAAGGGAGGTGCTTCCTCATCACACCACCCCAAAACCTTGTCAACTTTCCAGACTTTGTGATCCGTGGAACTACTCTGCTGAGAGAGTCTTCCACAAGACATTACTATTTTCTGCCTTTTGGGAGAGACCACTTCCACCACTCTTGCAAACTACTTCCACTCCAGATGGCCCGGCTGCTTACGGCATGTGGGGATTTTGAGGGAGGCATTGCTGGCACTCTTCTGGGGCCATTCCTTTCCTTTGGTGCCCATCCTGAGTGTCCAAAATGCATCTCCTAATCCCCCTTCACACATCGTGGCGTGTCCCTGCATTCCTGGTGGACTACTGCTGATGTGAAGGATGGCAAGAGACTCCTGAGCACTCCCTGTGCCGGGCTTGCCATCTCCACGGTCCTGGCGACGTGCGTACCCTGCACAGCCCTCACATCACAGGGCTGCTGAGCGGCCTCCTGCTCTGGAATCCCTCAGCCCAGGCATTGCTATGCTTGCTTTGCAGGAGACCCTGCCAGAGCCGCCCAGGCCGGAGCTCTGCGTGCCGACCTAGCCAGGGCCAGGCCCTCAAGGCCCAGGTGAGGACACGGTGCCAGCCCTCGGGACTCCTCCCTAGAACTCATCATGTGGAGCAACGGGAACACTCACACACCACCTGGGGGAGTGTGAAATATACAACCACCTCAGAAAATTGCTTGACAGTTACATAAAAAATTAAGTGTCTACCTGCCTTATAATAAACTCAGATCTATCGTCTATAATTCTCCTCCTGGGCATTTAATCGACAGCAGTGAAAAGCAATGTCTGCATCAAGCATTGTGCAAAAATACTCATGACGGTTTTATTCATAAGAGCTCAAGACTGGAAACATGCTAGGTGCCCCTCAACAGATGAACGGACAAATCCTAGCGTGTTCCAGTAATGGAGCACCTCACGGCAGTCAGAAGGAATGAATGACTGATGCACCCCACAGGAATGAATCTCACAGACATGATGCTGGATGACAGAACCCAGACACAAGAGAGGTTGTGCTCTGATTCCACTTATGTGAAGCTCTAGATATGCAAACCAACCTACGGTGATAGAAATCAGAGCGGTGATTTGCTTCCAAGTGGGAAGTGGCGGAATGGGAGCAGATTCTCGGGAACTTTTGTATCTGAGTCCAGCCTCCTCAGCTCTTTGCAGATACCTAGAGAAGCCGCACTCACTGCTCTGTTGGCTCCATCCGTGATGAGCTGGGGGAGAGATGTGGGCAGCAGAGCAGTCTACTACAAGCCAGCAATTCCAGGGACTTTAACATTCCAGAGGCAGCGTAACAGAGCCTGCTATCAATTCCCATCAGTCATTTTCTCCTCTTATTCCTGATTGTAGCTGGGCACACTGCCAACCTGCTTCTCCTGCAGCAGGATGAGGCCATGTGACTAAGAGACGGCACATGTGACTTTCTGGAATCGGGAGAGAGCCGCTCTTTTTCCTCCCTCCTCCTTCTTGCTGCTTGGAACACATATGTAATGGCTAAGGCTCCAGCAGCCCTCTTGGACCACAAGTTTGAAAGTCACCTGTAGTGAAGGCAGAGAGAATTCTGGAAGGAGCTTTGTGGAGCTGTTACAACAGTCCTGACCTGCCCGCCTCTGGAGTTTTGTTGTTACTGTTGTGTAACAAAATAAAATAAAACTCCGTGTTTCAGCCCCTGCAAGTTGGGGTTTCTAGTTACTTGCGGTCACACTCAACCCCAGGTGATACAGATCGCAGAGTGTGGAAGTTAATGGCACAAATTCAGAAACCAAATAGCTGGGCTCACACCCCAGTTTTGCCGCCTGCCAACTAGGTGAATTCTGGGATCCTCACATCACTTATTTATTTCTGTTCCCTCACGAGGAAAATGGAGATAAGAATGCCCTCCTCATAGGCTTGCTGCAAGGACTGGAGGAGCTGACAGAAGAAAACGCAACGCATCCAGCACACAGCCCTGGGGTAGCAGGTGCTCAGGACGTGCGGACTTCCTTGTCTTTGTGTGGAGGCACGTGACGTGTGTGCACGTATGTACGGTCTGGTCTGCGTGACCCTATCAATCCCCACTGGTGTTGTCTGAGGAGACTGTCACCCCTCTGACCCTCAGGGAATGCTCTCTGCAGGTGGCAGCTGTGTCCTCCTCATTTTGACTTCTGAGCCCTCACCCAGGGGCGGAGCCTCAGGCTTTCTTGGGGCAGAGCATTTTCCTGCTCCTGCTGCAGGCTCCGCCAGGCACCCCAGGCCCCCTCTTCCCAGCAGCCCTTCTTTGTCTCTGTGTCCCTCACCTGCTGGGGTGAGGAGGCTCTTCAGGTTTCCCCTAGAAAGGAGGTACAAATAGGGATGCCAGATTTAGCAGATAAAAATACAGGTTCACCCAGCTAAATTTGAATTTCAGGTAAATGATGATTAGTTTTTTTATTGTAAGTGTGTCTTAAATATGGCTTTTATATATTTTTTTGAGATAGCGTTTCACCCTGTCACCCAGGCTTGAGTGCTGGAGTGCTGGAGTGTGGTGGCAAAATCTTGGCAAACTGAAAGCTTTGCCTCCCGGGTTCAAGCAATCCTCCTGCCTCAGCCTCCCAAATAGCTGGGATTACAAGCATGCACCACAATACCCAGCTAAGTTTTGTATTTTCAGTTAGAGCTGGGGTTTCACCATGTTGGCCAGCCTGGTCTCTAACTCCTGACCTCAAGTGATCCTCCTGCCTCGGCCTCCCAAACTGCTGGGATTACAGGTGTGAGCCATGGTGCCCAGCCCCAAACATTGCATTTTATCTGGCATCGCAAGGCATGGTCCCTAGGTCCTCGCACCCCCTGCACCCCCTGCACCCATCTGAGGTCTCTGTTGCATTCTTCATCCTCTACAGCTAACACATGGGCATGCTGGGGAGCAGGGCCGTTTTCAGGGAAGCTCCTGTTGTCTTCGTCTCTTGCTGCCCCTTGTCATTCCCTCCCTATCTCTGCCCTGGGAAATTTCCTCTCCTCTGAAGCAGGCAAAACTAGCCCTGATCTATGTCTCAGGCCTTGGAAGTCTCTAGGTTACCTGTAAATTTCCTCTGGGTTCTTACAGCTCAAAGCTGACTTTCCAAATCCAAAAGCCAAGCCAAGATTTTGACTCCCTTCTTCTCCCATCCCTGCTGTGTCAGCCCTTCCCTGCTGGAGGTCTTAGCTGTTGGGGTTGAAGAAGAACTGGGACGCATGAGGAAATGCAGCAAACACAGGGCGTCTCGCTGAAACCTCTCACAGTTCCATTCTTGTTCCTGTCCCAATCCTTTGTTTCCATGGCCACTTGGGTTTTCTGTCACCATTATCAGTGTGTTAAAGACAAGCGCACCTGGTTTATTCATCTTTCTCCCCTATTATCTGTCAGAAAACACAGCAATCAGCTCTTTATGTCGCTTCCCAGAGGGCACTGCCATTGCTCCTGCTCTGTCAGCCAAATGCATCACAGTGGAGAATCCCAGCCTGTCCATCTGCCGTGTGATCGGACTGAGATGAGAGAGGGAGCCTTAGACGCTGCTAGAAGTTGAGAATTGCTTTCTCGTAGCCAAGCACAGCTTCTGGCAGGTGCCGCTGCAATGTCCCCGCCTCTTTCTAATGGAGCATCTGCCCGGTAAGCTTAGAACACGCAGCCTGGTCTCTGCAGATGTGTTGCGGAGACTGAGGGACCGAGGCGTGACGTTACCTCCACGGCACAGTGAACCTGCGAGACGGAGGGACATGGGCAGCTAATTCTGGCGAGTGTCCTCCTCAGCCATCAGGCCAAAAATGCACACATTTGTGTAAGACGCAGGCCTTAGTCACAGAAGAAAGTGAATGTGTGACGAAGAGACACATCCTACACTTGGCAAACTTGCTGAAAATTCACGCTTTCTGAATCAAAGTCACTGACGTTTTTGGAAGATCCAAATTTAATCAAGGCGTTTTCAAAAGATTCAAACAATCAGAAAGACATGAGGCCCCGTTAGCGGCACGGATCTCGATGAGCAGCTGGAATCACGTTCGATAGGTAGCATTGTTTTCACTGAAGGTGACAGAAAATTCAATTTCGTAGGATTTGGGAGGGAGTCTGTTTGATGTTACATCATTAGGATCACCTAGAAAAGAACAGCCTGAGATACCATGTATGTCCTAGTTTGCAGCTTGCAATGTCTTGGGAATAGGTGGGCAGAGGTTCTGAAATGCATTATTTAAGGCTTGAGGAGTGTAGGTTAAAACAAAACCTCATTTAAAAGCCAAATATGCACAATATGAAAGTGAGCTGCTCTGAGGAGGAGGCCTGGAGGTGGCCGTCTGTCCCTAGCTGCTATCTGCCTGTGTGTTAATTATTCCTAGCTGCTATTTGCCTGTGTGTTAATTATTCCTAGCTGCTATTTGCCTGTGTGTTAATTATTCCTAGCTGCTAGAGTGTCAGCTTCATACCAGCAAGACGTTGACTTGTTCACAGACATATCCACAGCACTCTGGGCCATGTCAGACACAGGGTACTTACTGAATGAATGAGTGAATGAAAAGCCTCTGAGACTGTGCAAGACACATCCATTAATATTGGCATTACTATTAGCATCTAAGGCTGAGCCTTTCCTGTCTCTAATAAGCTTAGTAAGCACTTCACATGCATCGTCTTATTCAACAACCCTGTTTAGTGGGTCTGTACATCCCTATATATAGGTAAGGACATTGAGCCTTAGAGAGGTTTAATAACAGCCTGAACCTCAGGGTCAGGAGGCGGCAAAGCTGGTATTCCACACAGGCCTGCATGGCTCAGAGACTGGGAAGTTGCCTCTCTCTCCCTGTCTCTCTCTCAGTTGCAACTTAATTGATATGTAATTCATATACCATACAATTCAGTGGTTTTAGGATAGGCATAGAGTTTGTGCAATCTTCATCACAATTTCAGAACATTTTATTCACCCTCTACAAACCCCCTGACCATTATCAGTTGCTCCTCATTTCCAATCTCTGGGTGCTCACTAAACTAATCTACTTTCTGTCTCTGTAGATTTGCTTACTCTGGACTTTGTTTTTTGAGATGGAGTTTCACTCTTGTTGCCCAGGCTGGAGTGCAGTGGCGCGATCTCGGCTCACTGCAACCTCTGCCTCCCGGGTTCAAGCAATTTTCCTGCCTCAGCCTCCCGAGTAGCTGGGATTACAGGTGCCCGCCACCACACCTGGCTAATTTTTGTATTTTTAGTAGAGACGGGGTTTCACCACGTCGGCCAGGCTCATCTTGAACTCCTGACCTCAAGTGATCCACCTGCCTTGGCCTCCCAAAGTGCTGGGATTACAGGCCGGTTTTTTTTTTTTTTTTTTTTTAAAGACAGGTTCTTGCTGTGTCATCCAGGTGGCTGGAATACAGTGGTGCTTTCTCTGCCCACTGCAACCTCTGCCTCCCCAGCTCGCTCAAGCAGCCCTCCCCCCTCAGCCTCCTGAGTAGCTGGGACTACAGGTGTCTTCTACTATACTTGGCTAATTTTTGCATTTTTTGTAGCAATGAAATTTTGCCATGTTGCCCAGGCTGCTATCGTCTGGACATTTTCTATAGATGGAAACATGTATCGCATAGTCTTTTATGACTGGTGTGTTTCTCTCAGCATGTTTTCAAGGCTCATCTGTGCAGCACGTGTCACTGCTTTCTTCCTTCCTATCGCTGAGTAACATTCCATTGAACAGAATGTTTTTGGTCTCAGATGGTCCCTTTAAGTTTTTCTCAGGTAAGAAAATTTCCCCAGTCCCTGAACAGAAACAGGAATGATTTGTTTCCCATGCATTCCATGTCTTATGGTCATTTTGAATTAGTAATGAGAAAGCATCCAATTGAGGGTATGAATCAACACTTGAGTCTTGTTTTACAATGTAGGTTTATTATTATTCGGGTAGGGTGAGGCCAACAGATCACATGACTGTCACTGAGAAGAGAGTTGGTTACTCACAGTTCCCAGGAGGACGGAGTGTCCCACTGCCATGCAGGGCCACGCAGAGAGCACCAAGGTGAGCTGGGAGGCAGAGCAAGCAGAGGGCAGTGTGGGCAAGAGGCTTTACTGCTCTTTCTGCTGGAAGGAACGGATGAAGCCAGGTAAGCAGGTCTAGCGTTGGCCGGTTTGAGCAATTTCAGGGAGTCCTGGGGACAGGGGTCATCCCTGGTTTCCTGCTATCTGGACCTTGGGGCATTAGTGGCCTACAGTATAAAACCTGACAAAGGAGCTGGCTAGGGAAATGGGTTGTGGATTGGTCGGTTCGCATATAAAAGGCATACTCAAAGGTGAGCAGAATCTTCCTTTCTTTTTTTTTTTTTTTGAGATGGAGTCTTGCTCTCGCTCTGTCGCCCAGATTGGAGTGCCAGTGGCGTGATCTCGGCTCACTGCGACCTCTGCCTTCCAGGCTCAAGCTGTTCTCATGATTCAGCCTCTCGAGTAGCTGGGATTACAGGTGTGTGCCACCACACCCAGCTAATTTTTGTGTTTTTAGTAGAGATGGGGTTTTGCCATGTTGGCCAGGCTGGTCTTGAACTTCTGGCCTCAAGTGATCAGCCCATATCTGCCTACTAAAGTGCTGATTACAGGTGTGAACCACCCCACTTGTTTTTTTTTTTTTTTTTTTTTTTTAAACTATCTAGGAATTGGCCATCCTTGGGAGGGACAGTCTCTTCAAGATCAGCAAGACCCCAAGAAGTCAAAGCACCAAAAATACAGACTAAAGTGACATGATCTCTCTGTCACTCAAACATAAGATTGCTCTCCATGCTCAGGCCTATAGCTGGCAGCCGTCTTCCTCAAGGAAGGAGGGGTGATTTCTGCTTCTTCCCTCCCCACCTCTCCCCCTCTCGCAAGCTGTTGCTGGAGACCCCCCCCAGGGTTAAGTGGATGAAGGCAGGATAATGGATGCAGACCTGTGTGGTATCTGTAGCAGTAGGGTACTCTCAGTGTGCCCCATAGCCCTGGTCTGGCCCTGGTGACCCACATTTTATGACCCTTACTCTCCTGGCCATCTCCATGAGCAGAACTGAACGTGGCCCACATCTGGTCACAGGAGACATGAACATGCCCCTGAATCTCAGGTAAGAGTGAAGCTCTAGGCCATGGTGCCTCCCACCTCAGAACCTGAAGCAGCTCTCTGCGTGCTCCCATGGAGGCCCACTCTCTCCAGACTGGAAGCAGGGGAAGTACACCCCATCCAGGCTCCTGAGGCTTCAGCATAGCTTCCTCCAAAGGCTTTCCCCTCGAGTCCTACCTCATTCCCCACTCCACTCCAGTTCTACATCTGGATCTAGCTGAGGGTTGACGCTTCCTTAGCAGGTCTGTGTAGGAGAAGCTGTGGGTCACACCGACTTGGCTACCTAAGGGTTGTGATGGCGAAGCATCCTCTGAAACCGAGGCCTGAGGTGGTCTGTTTTAACACCCTACTGAACAGGCACTGCACTTATGCAACTGCTCAGGCCTTCCTCTTTTCCTATGGCCTGGATATTAGGGCTTCATGATTCATAGAGCAGAGGTCTCCTTTTCAGAGTAGAATAGATTCGTAAGCTAGCAAGATAACGTTTTCCGTGAATTTACGGGAAGGTGTTGATTTCCAGGTTAAGACCTTTGCCCATCCAGAGCTACCTGGAGGGGCCCAGAGCTTCTCATATGGTGACCGCCTCCACTGACTTCCTTCTCCCTCAAGTTATTTACTAAAAATACTTTATACATTTAAGGAAAGTCCCAGGGGCTGGAGGCGGTGGCGTGGTGAAGGGCAGGTGGTTTGGAGGGGTCTCTGGGATCAGAATTCCTGGGTGAACTGAATTTATTAACCTGGGGTTTTATGTGTGTCTCCACAAGAATCACTAATAGCCATCTGATTCAGCCTAGATTGGAAGCCTGGGTTTAATTTCACAACGACAGATCTCCCTGTACCCTCCTAGCCACTGAGCACTCGAAGGGAGGAAAAATAAGTGAGGAAAGCTTCAAAGATTTGCAGACTCTGGTAAGATATTTTTCCAAATAGTCCGTCACTTTTTGGAAGATTTTATGACTTTTTTTGTCCAAACAGTAAAATAAAATTCAAGCATTTGATGTTTCTGAAAACCAGCTCCAGGCAGAACCTTGAATCTCAAGTTGTGATCACAGAAGCAATGAGCTCCTGCTGAGGCTGAGGTTCTGAAGGGCATTTCATGATAAATTTATAAAGCCACAGGAGCCAAATCTTTATAAATAATTCTAGCATCCTTCATTACTCACTATTTGCCATCGGCCCATTGGTGGCAGTTAGTTTTCATAGAAAGGAGAGGCTTCCCGTTTACAGAGCTGCATTCATAGCACTTTTATTTTTTATGAATCTTTGATTTCTCAGTCTGTAAATTAATTTTTGCAATGTCGGATTTTTTTTTAATTTATGAAAATCCTGTGAAACAGCAGTGTTTCAACTGAATCTGAGGATTTATCTATTCATTCTGGCATCCTCTCCTAATGAAATGAGCCCCCACTGTTTGCTGGGTGGTGTGTAGAAAGAGGATGTGAAATCCATGCAGACATGTCTCTGAGCTGGAGAAATTCACAGAGGTAGAAACAGAGTTCAAGGGGAGAATGCCATCACAGAGGCCATGAAAAGCAGATAAAGAGTAAAAGGAAAGACAGCTAGGTTTGGAAGATGTATAGAAATTAGACAAATGAAGGAAGAAGACAGGTTCTTTCAGGCAGAGGGAACAGGGTGTATGATGGCATGCGGGTCTGAATCAGCGTGGAGGGTGGAAAGCAAAGGGGATGGTTTTCCCTCCTGCTGGATCCTGAGAAGGCAGCACTATCTCAGAGAGAGGAGGGCTGTACAGTGTGCCTAGGCAGAACAGGCTCATTCCCTGCTGTTTCGAGAGTAGAAATATGCGATCCCTGGTGTGTCTGCCATTTAGAAAATACAAAAAGCTTAAAATGCGTTTTTGCAAATTATAGAATTATATTAAAATAAAAATTTAGAGAGAAGAAAAGGAGATTATTTTGAGGAAAATGAAAAAGAAAACTTTGTCATGCTGGGTGCACCTGTAGTCCCAGCTGCTCAGGAACCCAGGAGTCTGAGTCCAGCCTGAGCCACATAGCAAGACCTCATCTCTTAAAACAAACAAACAAATGAATTTTATTAGACAGTAAAAGAAAAGTAGGCAAAATAATAATTTCTTGAGTTTGTCTTGGACAATGTGTATATACATATATGTGTATATGTGTTTATATATTATATACATATATGTGTATATATGTTTATATATTATATACATATATGTTTATATATTATATATGTTTATATATTATATACATATATATGCACATACACACACATGTTTGTGTTTTTAAAATTGAGGTATAAGTCATGTACAGTAAAATTTATAAATCTGAAGCTTGATGAATTCTCACATATGCATACACCAAGCACAGAACATTTCCACTGTGTGAGAATGCTTCCTTGTGCTCCTTTCCAGGCAATCCTCCTAGTCCAGAGGTAACCACCATTCTGACTTCTATCATAGATTACTTTTGCCTGTTCCTGAACTCCCTACAAATGGAATTATTCAATATGTGTTATTTTGTATGTTTATTCTTTTGCTCAGCACGCTTGTGAGACTCACCTATCTTTTTGCATACGCAGTAGTTTAGCCTTTTTTATTGCTGTATAGTATTTCACGGTATAAATATACCACAGGCTGTTTAACCGTTCTCCTGTTGATGGACATTTGGGTTGTTTATGGGTTTTGGCTATTGTGAATAAGTTTGTTAGGAATATTTTTATACATTTTTTGGACATGCACTCATTTCTCTTGCATGTCTGCCTAAGATACTTAAGGCAGTGGAGTGTCAGACTAAAATCATTGTACCAGTTTATACTTCCACTGGCAGTGTATGAGAGTGAATTCTATTTTTAAGAAGAATAATTCAGCATCAAGTAAGTATGCCTGGACACTTGCATTTTTGGGAGACTTACCAAATGAACATAGGGCTGAAAGTCAGAATCCCTGAGCCTGAAGTTTAAGCCCTGCCTCCCAGCCCTGAATGTTGAGCTGATCACCTCATTTTTCCATGTTTTGGTTTGTCTCTAAAGTAAATGGTTTGGATCTGATCTCTAAAGTTAGCAAAATTCTGTGGGTGGCAGTATGATAGTTAAAAGTTACTCAGGTTTCCTCTGTATTTCCTTTCATGATCGCTGATTCTCACACCCAGCTTGGCCGGCAAGACCCTACGTCATTCCTTGCCTCAGGGAAGGGAAGACACAACAAAAAGCAGGTAAGGACTCCTGGCTTTTGATTTCCACAAGCCAAACCTTTGTCGGGGAGTGGAAAGAACTTGGGGCTGAGTAATTTGAAAGACTACAGGATGAATAAAAGTAAAGTTTTCATTTTCCTGCTCTGTCCGGTCTTGCCCTTCAACCTGAAAAGATTCACTGAATGGGGTATGAATAGAGAGGAGAGGAAGAAAGGAGCCAGTGATGTCCCTGAGAAAGGGTGGCAGCAGCTGAAAACAACCACCATTTTGTTGTGTTTCACAGTTTTGTGGGCTAGGAATTCAGGCAGGGCTCAGTTGGGTGATTCTTCTGTTCCATATGGCATTAACTGGGGCTACTCAGCAGTATTCAGCTGGAGAATGGCTCGTCCAGGGTGGCTTCTCTCTCACATAGCAGTGTAGCTGGAAGGCTCAGCTGGGGACTCATGACTGGTGTCCCTACACGTGGCTTCCCCAGCAGTGGGGAACTCAGGGTGGTTGGCTTCTTATGTTTGGCTCAGTGGTTCCACAGAGACTGTTTCAGGAGTCAGGAAACTGCTGGATTCTTAAGGCCTGGGTCTGACAGTAGATACAAGGTCACAGTTATGGTGTTACTTTTGCTGTGTTCTACTGTTCACAACAGTCATAAAGTCCACCCGCATTCAAGAGGAGGAGACATAAATCATACCTCTTGAGAGGAGGAATGTAAAAAAAACGTAGATATTAGCTGCTCTTGCCACAGGGGAGAATGGGTATGTGAGATGAGGTGCGTGTTCATTTCTTCCAGTATAGTAACCATTATTCTACCTATATATCTAATAACATCATGTTGTACAGCTCAAGTATGCACAATAAAATGTATTTATAAAAAGGACTGTAGCCGTGATAATCTACCACAAGGGGTAGAAGCTCTCTTCCCTTCCCCTTTCCCTAGACCAAGCCCTGGTGAGGAGGAAGAACACAGGACTCCCTGAATCGGCTTGTAAGGTATAAGAGCAGATGGGTGTACTTCTGGGATTGTTCCTGGGGAAATAGACTCTGAGACGAGATGGTTGTACGATGTGCACAGAAAAATGGGGCTTTAGACACAGTCCTTTGAGCCTCAGCATGGTGTGGGAACAGAGGAGTTGCTCCCATACGTCCAGGACCGTGGAAGACACACATGAAGACTTGGTCTCAAAAGGCTGGCCGAGAGCATCGGATGGGAGGCTGGCATCTCAGTCACACCCTTGTGGATGGATGACAGCAAGAAACTGCATTCCCACCGGCACAGCCTCACTTTGATACCTCAGGTTTATGAAGGGCCTGGGAAATTAGGCAGAGCCAGGAGAGCAGAACGGAATCGTTTGCAGGTTGGGTTCCCTGGGCAGCAGATTCTGAGATAGAGATTAGCCTGCAGGATGTTTGTTGGGATGTGCTCTTGGGATTAACTCCTGTGGTGGGAAGGAGACAAGCAGGACTGAGCAGAGGGAGAAGCTGGGCTGCAATACATTCTCAATGGAGACCTCAGCCAACCCCACAGGCAGCTCTGGAGCTGGGATGGACCTTCGGAGTTGTCCTGAACTGGAGGACAAGAACACCCCTTCCTTGCTCAGGACTTGGTTGCAGCCACAGGGAAAGGGAGCATGACCTTAAGTGAGGAGGCTCCCTTCAGCTCAACCAATCCCCAGAAAGGGGCTGACAGCTGAGGGCTGACTGCCAGCAGCACTCCAGCAGTCAGGGAAAATTTTTCTTTATTCTTAAAGGGAGATCTGGAAGCACATTCCAGCATCTACCACAGGACTTATAAAAATTATAATGAGCCATAAAATGATGAAAAAAGTTACATTTCTTGCCACCTACATTTGTGAACTGTGATTCATGCCTCCAACATGTGAATTCCATGAGTTCCAGAACAAGAACCGTATGAGCTGTTATTCTGACATAACAAGACTGGTGATCTTCTCTGCACCTTTTAGAAAGAGGGAAGCCCCTCATCCTCCTGCTCCTTCCCCACGTCCGTCTCAGCTCCAGAGCTGCCTGTGGGGTTGGCTGAGGTCTCCTTTGAGAATGCACTGCAGCCCAGTTTCCCCCTCTGCTCACTCCTGCTCCTGTCCCCTCCCCTCCACAGGAGTGGATCTCAAGAGCACTCCCTAACAAACATCCTGCAGGTGAATCTCTATTTGTCTATAAACTGCCAAGTGTCATGTACAAGCTGGGGATTGTTTTTATATTTTCTCCAGTGAAAGGCTAGAGAGGACCACAAGACATGAACTCCTTATTTCTTGGTTTTCTTGAAGCCATGAATCAAATAGGAGAGGGATGAGGAGGCTTGGAATACAACTGCCTTAGGCTGTACATGAGCCCTTTTGCCAGGGTTCATGTCTCTGAGACATAAGATGTTTATCTGATGCTAGTGGCTACTTAAAATTAAATAATGTGTTGCGTCTTTGACCCCTTTACATCTTCAAAATGGGGCTGACTGGTTGTGAGCAGAAAAGACAGAAAATGAGCAGATCAGAAAGCTGAACCAGACGGTAACATTGTGGAAGTGAAAACTCCCAGCTCCCTCAGGCAGAAACTTTGGGGATCCCTACCCAACAAAGCAAAGGAAGGATGTCCTCCTGAGGGGGTGTCTTCATTCGTTTGGGCTGCTGTAACAACGTACCATAGACTGGGTGGCTAATAAATAACAGAAACGTATTCCTCACGGTTCTGAGCGTTGCAAGTCCGAGATCAGGGGCCACGTGGTCGGTTCCGTGGTGACTCTTCTCAGTTGCAGACTGGCAGCTTCTCATTGTGTCCTCACTTGGTGAAAAGAGGGCAGAGCATCCTCGAGGGCTCTTTCCATAAGGACACTAATTCCATTCATGGAGGCTGCACCCTCATGAGCTAATCACCTCCCAAATTCCCACCTTTTAATACCATCTCACTGGGAGTTAGGATTCAACATCTAAATGTGGGAGAGGGGCCATTGGTCTGTCTGTGCTGCTCGGTAGAGCTTTCTGTGATGATGATGACATTCTGTCCCGTGTGGTGGCCACTGGACACCTGAAGTGCTGAATCTTCAATTTCCTTTAATTTGGCTGGTCGATTGTTGTGGACAGCTGAGTCGAGGGGTCTTGCTCTCTAAGCCTGGTCTGCGGAGACTGAGAAAGATGCAGACGCTCAGGTCCCACTTCCGACCTGTGACTTAGCAAGAGTCGCCTGGGGATTTGTGTGCCTAACTAAAGATGAATTTTAAGGCTCCCTCCCCCAACAAAGCCTTACGCTCTTTCATCGTACGATCCATTATGGAGGAGAGTGAACAGAGGATGAAAAAGAAATGGCAAGATTCTAGATTTCAGAAGAGAGAACTGAGTTGGACACAGTGAGGTGGAGGAATGCTCTGCGCAGGGGCGGGGGTGAGAGCAGCCTCTGCTGGAGCCAGCCCAGGAGAACAGCGGGATCTGCTGGGAAGACTTTGCCCTGCTTGCTCTACCGATGGCGGGCTCTGCTCAGAATCCTCCTGGGCGACTGCCCTCCAGCCCTTTGAGATGGTGGTGAAAGCCTGAAAAACCACCCCCTCTTTGTTCCCCATCTTGTCAAATTCAGAATCCTCCCAACCGATTGGAAAATGTCTGCCGTGCTCTTCTCTGGGGCCAAATACATTTTATTTATCTTTTGTGTCTCAGACGGATCCTTTTCCCTTTTCCTCTCCCCCATCCTCCACCCTGTTTCTGCTTTAGTTCTGGCTGTCAAGGCTGTTATTTCAGCGCATTCCTACTTGTTTTAACTGCTACATCAGTTTCTTGAGAAAACCCAGAGTTACTGTGATTTCCGCCTGCCCCCCACCTCCCCCACTAGGTTTGATGTCTGTCTTGTTAAACAAGCTTTCCTCGCCTTCATTCTTTCCCTTGGGGCTGGATGCCTGTTTCTCTCTCCACTGGGCCGTCATTTCACTTTCCTACATTCTTATTCATCTGTAAGAGCCATTAAATCCCAGGCAATCACACTTGCCCACAGCAGAAGAAATGCCAACATCCCCATGCTCTAGTGTTCTTTTCGAGGCTGCCACGGATTTTTGGAAGAGTTTGTGACTATGTCTTCTCTCTCCAGGACCTCTCTGTCAGCAAAACAGCAAGACTTTTCGCTGCTCAAGCTAGAAGTCCTTTCCCTTCTCCAGGCTAGGATCAGGGGAAGCCACAGAGTGTACAGTGCAGGGCTGCTCAGCGAGGGCTGTGAATGAGACATTGAATTCCACCCCATGTGTTCAGCAAGCATCCACTCATGTATTCAATGTGCAATCCTTGTGTGCCTGCTGGGGGCCACAAAGAAGGCTGAGCCACCGTCTGGGCCCCCAAAAGCTCACAATTAACTGCAATACCTCCAGGCTGATGCCACACAGAAGTGGGAGCCAGGGAGCCCAGTGGAGGGGGAGGTTGTCACAAGAGAGGAGGAGTGGAGAAGTGAACCCCGCCCCTGCTCCTCACCCGCCTCAATCTGAAGACAGGAAGAAGCTACGTGGCTGCAGCACTCTGCATTCTCCAGTTGGTGTTTGTGGTCTGGAGCTTGGTGGGAGCTGGAGGACAGGCTCAGGAAGAGCAAACCTTTCTGCAGGGAGGAGCACAGAAGGGACTGCAGCAGGGGGCACTGTGGGCAGGACTGATGGGCAGATGGCAGGGAAAGGACGTTTCCTCTCTTGCTTCTGTTCCCCACAGGCTGGCAGGCAGACGGGCACCACTGTGTGTCCTAGACCCCATGTAAATACTTAGCTCCACAGTTTGGGGGAAATCGATCATTCCGTGAATTCATTTTCTGGGGCCTGATTTGGATCTGTGCCTTGTAGATTCTGAGTAACAGATAATTGGTCATTTCTCTTCCTCTCTCTCCCCATATGTATTGTTACATTTTATGGGTCCTGCCAATAGTTTTCAAGCCCTGGGTTCAAACTAGGCTGGCTGAACCTAGAGGGACTTTGAGACAATATGGGTAACCCTGCCCTCCCTCAGCAAGACTAAGTCATTAGGGTGGGGTGTGTATGTGTGTGTGTGTGTGTGTGTGTGCACGCGCACTTGAGCTCATGCACTGGAATATTTGTTTGTAAAAAGCTCCCAAATGATTCTGCAGCCATAGGACTAGACCCATGAAGAGCTGGGTTGTTTCACACTCCTGGTAATTCCACTCTCATTTCTTTTAGGGTCTAAGCAGCCTCAACCCATGTGCTCACGGCTGAGTCATGAAACCTAGATGGGTTTTGCTGTCTGGAAGAAGAGTGGATACTTATTGGATATCCACTGTGGCCAGCCCTGTGACACTTCGGTAGGATGAATGGAGGCTGCAGAGGGCAAGCCTGGGGCGCTCTAGTGGGCTGCGGTTGGGCTCCATGGAAGACTCTGGTTTTGCTGAGTGGGACAGGAAGCTGCGGGAGTGGAATACACTGCACTGTGGGGGGGGGGGGGGGTCAGGAGGTAGGTGTGGGGGAGGGTCAGGATGTCCAGTGGGAACATTTAATACATTTGGCTTTCTAACCCAGCTCCTGATCCTGTTCCCAAATCTTCAATAGAACCTACTTTACTCACCAGTGCTTGGGAGTTTTTTCAACTTTTAATTAGGTAGCATTTCGAGCACATACAAAATTTGGAGAAACAAATTGTGAACCCACAGGTATTACACATTGACCATGTTCAGTGATGATTTGTATAAATGTGCTCCCCAATGCCCTCCCAGATGATTCTGCAGCAAATCCCAGAAAGTGTTTAATTTTATTCATAAACGTTTCAGCGTGTATCTAAAAGGATAAATATTTCTCTTTAAAAACGTAAACACAATACCATCACTGCAAATTATTTATTTATTTATTGAGATGAAGTCTTACTCTGTCACTCAAGCTGGAGGGCAACGGCACCACTCGGCTCACTGCAACCTCCACCTCCTGGATTCAAGTGATTCTCCCATCTCAGCCTTCTGAATATCTGGTATTACAGGCGTGCACCACCACGTCCAGCTAATTTTTGTATTTTTAGTAGAGACGGGGTTTCACCGTGTTGGCCAGGCTGGTCTCAAACTCCTGACCTCAAGTGATCCACCTGCCTTGGCCTCACAAAGTGCTGGGATTACAGGCATGAGCCATCGAAACTCACCAGCCATTACTTCATTTAAATTTAATAATCCCTTATTATATACAGTCAGTATTCATATTTCTCAGATTACCTCAAATTTATTTTATAGTTGGTTCATTTCAATTAAGATCCAAATAAGGTCCATAAATTTTAATTAGTTGATATACTACTTTTATATCAATGGATTAAAATTTAAAATTAGGTTTTAAATGTTCCCTTTCAATCTCTCTCTTTTTTATTCTTTTTTATTATACTTTAAGTTCTAGGGTACATGTGCAGATTGTGCAGGATTGTTACACAGGTATACACATGCCATGATGGTTTGCTGCCTCTATCCCCCGTTCACCTACATTAGGTATTTCTCCTAATGCTATCCCTCCCCAACCTCCCCACCCCCTGCTATCACTTCCCTAGTCCCCCATCCCCCAACAGACCCTAGTGTGTGATGCTCCCCTCCCTGTGTCCATGTGTTCTCATTGTTCAACACCCACTTATGAGTGAGAACATGCGGTGTTTGGTTTTCTGTTCTTGTGTCAGTTTGCTGAGAATGATGGTTTCCAGCTTCATCTACGTCCCTGCAAAGGACATGAACTCATCTTTTTTCTGCCTGCATAGTATTCCATGGTGTATATGTGCCACATCTTCTTTATCCAGTCTATCCTTGATGGGCACTAGGGTTGGTTCCAAGCCTTTGCTATTGTAAGCCGTGCTGCTCAATCTCTTTTTCTCTCTATTAAAAAAAAATTCACATGTTGAAGAAAGCAGGTTGTTCACCTATAGAATCCTCCATGGTCTGGATGTTGTTGACTGCATCTCCATGGTGAAATAAAACAAGTTCCCCTGCCCCCTGCGTTGCTTTTGAAAATTGGTGGTTTGATAGAGGCTTGACCAGATTCTGGTTCAATGTTTTTTGGCAGGACCACTCATGGGCGTGCTTCCATCAGGAGGCACACGCTGTCCAGCACTCTCTGTTTTGGGGATGTGAGTAGCCACTGATGCTCAGTGCCCAAATCCACTTGTTCATTAGGAGTTGCAAACTGGTGATGTTCTCATTCCATCACTGCTTCTTCATTTATTTGCAAACATTCTTCTATGAAGGGAAACCTCCCCTCAACTTTTTAGTTACCTAAGTAACAGCATGTACAGGGTAAGCATGATGTGTGTTCTTGGCTTTTCCTGTGCTAACATTCAAAGCAACAAGTCGATTCCCCGGGACTTTGGGAGTTGTGTTTGTGAATGTCAAAGAGCTGAGCCTGACCTCGGCAGGAGGATGGAGAGTGGGGCTCTCAAATTCTCTTAATACCTTTGTAGGAGAGGTGCTAGTGAGCCCATTTTTCTTTTGTATTTTTTTTTTTTTTGAGACAGTGTCTCACCCTGTCACCCAGGCTGAAGTGCACTGGCACAATCTTGGCTCACTGCAACCTTCACCTTCTGGGTTCAAGCAGTTCTCCCACCTCAGCCTCACCATATTGGCCAGGCTAGCCCCCTTTTTTTTCTAAATGGGGAAATGGAGACCCGGAGGTGGCATGAGTTAATAAGTGGAGGAACCTGGATTTTATTTCAGGTCTGCCTCGATGCAGATACCACACGCCACTGTGTGGCACAGTGCTTTTCTTGGGGCCAGAGGGAGTCCCCCTAATCCTGGGATCTGGCCGGCAGAAGCTTCTTCCTTCTCCAACTTCCCAGAAATCAATAATCTGTAGTCTGAAAAAATGACACGTGTATCCCCGAGGACTAAGAATACTCTTAATTAAAATTGCATTTTTA
Source organism: Alouatta palliata (assembly GCA_004027835.1). NCBI lineage: Eukaryota > Metazoa > Chordata > Mammalia > Primates > Atelidae > Alouatta > Alouatta palliata. Next base: position 76,532 of record PVKV010005866.1, on the reverse strand, counting down.
ATCACAATTATAACATTGACTTGTTTGATTTCAGAATACTTGTATTGTTAAGTAATTTCTGAGAGTTAAACCTCGGGCTAGGCTACTTTAATCCAATTGACCCGACTCACTTATTGCAGTATGATACAATGGCATCACGGTTTACAGTCCTGTGGTGCATAATAAACGTAACTGTCACATGTGAGTGAAGGAAGCTTGTATTGAAAGGGACTTATTTATAATGCAGTTTGGGGATTAACCATAGGAACGAAGGGATTTGCTGAAAGTGGAAGGCTAATTTCAGGTCATAAAGAACATCTTTATAGCAACACCACGTGTTTAATTGGCAGCCGCATGAAGAACTATCAAAGCATGCAGCATCATTCTCAGCAAACTGACACAAGAACAGAAAATCAAACACCGCATATTCTCACTCACAGGCGGATGTTGAACAATGAGAACACATGGACACAGGGAGGGGAGCATCTCACACTGGGGTCTGTCGGGGGGAAATAGGGGAGGGACAGCGGGGAGTGGGGAGGTGGGGAGGGATGACATGGGGAGGGATGCCAGATATAGGTGATGGGGAGGAAGGCAGAAAATCACACTGCCATGTGTGTACCTATGCAACAATCTTGCATGTTCTTCACATATACCCCAAAACCTAAAATGCAATAAAAAATATATATGTATTAAAAAAAGAGAGAGAGAGAGTAGATAAGTCGTGGCAAAGTAAAAACAAACAAACAAACAAACAATCTATCAGGGTGGTTTCTGTTACCAGGGACTCAGGCTGCTTTGGGCTCACAGGTTCCATTTGCTAAATTGTCCGGGGGTAGATCCGGACGGACTCTGGGGCTAAAAAGCTGTGTTCAGGACCTGCTTTCTCTCTTCATTTCCAGCCCCTGCTTACTTTGTGTTGAATCCATTTTCACAAAGACTCCCCTCTGTGGTCCCAAGATGGCAACTGCCAGCGTCTAGATTTTGTGGCTTCTTGGTTGATATTAATAAAAGGTAAAGGGCCTTTGTTTAATTTTCATTGAGGCTTACTGGTCCTCAATGGACCAAGGGTCACGTGCTTGTCCCTGAGCCAATCACTGTAGCCAGGGAAATGGGCTGCACTGATTGGCCCAGCCCTAGATCACATGCTCCAACCTTGGGTCCAGTGAGCAGGCCCTGAGGGGAAAAGGGGCGGGGCTATCAGGAGTGTGAATGAAAGCTGGGAGCAGAACCAGCCAATTCCGTTTTAGCCTTACCTAGGAAACTCTGAGATGGATTCAAAGAAGGGATCCGGGGGTCTGTGGGTTCCCTGAAGTTGCAGGTACAAGTTTGTGTTAATGTCCGTTTCCCAGGGAGCGGAACCATGCATTGATTAGATCATCACAAGGATCCATGACCCAAAAGAGTTAGCTATTCTGAGATAGTGGTGGATAATGAACCAGGCTGAATTGCTTTTTAAAACAGACTTCATATTTCAACCAGCTATTGGAATTCTCTTTAGCTGACTTTCATCAAATAAGGGTGGACCCACTGGGGTTACCAGAGATAGAAAATACTGATAAGAATTTTGTTTATGTTATTTCTTCAGGTTCTAGAAATTTCCTTTTTCTCCCAAGAAAGCCCTTATGGCTGGGCTGTAGTGTGACACAGGTGGCCAACTCTTCAGATGAAACAATATCTAAGGAACATAGGCCTTGTCAAGGTTGGAGCTTGCGACCTAAGGCTGGCCGATCAGCACAGCCCCCGCCCCCGGCTGCAGTGGATGGCTCTGGGGCAGATTTGTGAGGTCAGAAACTCTGGGGTGGAACCCAGAAATCCGTGTTTTCACAAGCCCTCCCCTAACCCTATTCGGCACCCCAGTTTGATAACTGCTGCTCTAAGAGTCCATAAACTGTGGCATGTCTCTTCCAGTGTTATTTAGGCTTTTGCTTTATGCACAGAGGCAAACTCATGCCCTCGCTAGGGAGCCGGCTGCCACCTGCTCTCCTCAGAGCCTGCCTCAGTGGCCCTGTTTGCTCAGGGATGGAGATCTGCTCATTCAGGACGAGTAGAGGCCCTTTGGGACTTATTTCCTTGTGTTAATTCCAAAGCCTCACACAGGCTGATATTTTTCTGCTGATCCCAGGCCGAGGCCCAGCTTGTGCACTGTTGACACCAGATAATATCGTCTTCTGGCTGACGCGGAGACAGATGAGCAAACACCGGGCGGCCGGCAGAATCCCCGACTTCCTGAATGTCTGCAATCACAGATTCATTCATTGACGTTTAAACGCACGGAGACCTACCCCCATTGCCCTTTGCGTTCGCCAGGAGGTAAGGTTATCCATGAGCGATCATTGTAAATAACCAACCCTTATTTCCCCTCCAACCTGCACTTTGGATTCTAATCAGGTTCAAAGCCTGCCTGGCATTTTGCTCATTTTTCTTATCTGTATGACTGAAAGGCTAGCCCAGGGAAGCTGAGACTTTAGTGTGTGTGCCAATCACCTAGGGATCTTGTTAAATGCAGATTCCGATTCAGTAAATCTGGGATGGGACCTGAGATTCTACATTTCTAACAAGCTCCCAGGTGGTGTCGGCGCTCCTCCAAGTTGGCATGTCCTCTAGCAAAGGGCTAGGCTGATGGCTTTCCACCCTGGCTGCACACTGGAGTTATCTGGGGGTTGTGGAAATACTGATGTCTGGGTCCCACTCCCAGATGTTCATTCAGATCTAGCTGGTTCAGGGTGTGACTCCCCTGGTGACTCTGATGTACACTCAGGGTTGAGAACTGCTGGGCTGATCTGCTCAGCCTTCAGCCTTTGTCTGCAGCTCGTCCTCAGCCTGGCAGTGCAGCCTGCTCACACCCTCTCTGCGCTGCACCCCTGGGTGCTCTTCTTCCTTGTCCTTGTTGTTCATGGAGAGCTTGTGGCAGATCAGACTTTCCATACTTTCCATACAACCTGATGAGCTTAGCCCCACCTTCAGCCCCACTTTGCATATGGGGACACAGGTCTGGAGAGTTTCTTGTCCCAGATCACACAGCTATTAAGAAGCAGCATCAGGACCCAGCCAGATCTTTGTCTCTGGAGCATAAAAGCAGCAAAGCATGTGTTTAAAAGGATGACCTCTGAAGGAGCCACTATTTACTGGTTGTGTGACCTTGGGTCTTCCTCTGTAAAATGAGGGATGGTACAAACATGCACTTCTCAGGACTATCAGGAGCATACAATGAAATGGCCGCTGTAAACCACGGCCCAGGGCTGGCCCGCAGGAGAGGTTTTGGTCTCAACGCCACATGGCTTCTCCGCGGTACGTCCTACGGGCCCTTCTTCTTTGGCACTGGGGAGAAAGGCACAGTATGAGATCGGTGTTTTTTTTTCTTTTTTGATTCATGGTTTCAAATGTGCTTCCTTTGCCCCACAGGGCCTTGCAGTGGGAGGTGGTGCACTCCCCAGGGTTGGTCAGTTGATAGAGTTTACACTTTGGTCACTGGAAGATAATCATATTAGAAACAGAAGTGTCGTATACAAATAAGTAATTACCCAGTTGGAGTCATTCATTCATTTATTCATTGCCTTCTGTTTGCTTAGACCCCATGAGTGACTGAAGGCCACTCAGCCCGAGTCCCCCAAACCACGGGCCAGGCTTGCTCCGCTGCTTATTTCCCCCGTGGCAGTGGTGTGAGTGGCGGGGGTGGGGAGGCGCTCTGTCTCAGGTGAGTCTCATGTATTCACATAACTCCTTTTAGAGGCTCCACAATCAAGACATTCCTGTTTTTAAAGTGCACATCCTGGGAACCCCTCAGTCCTTGGTAAACTGGGGCAGTTGTTCACCTTGCCACAGCCACATAGGTCCGGGACCAGGCCCCTTCTTTTCCTGACCCTGACTCCTTAGTGCCTTTCAGCTTTCCTTCCTCGTGGAGGTCTCTGTGGGGTGAGGTAGCTCCTGCTGGCTTTTCTCATCCTTTTTGTGGTGTGGGTTCATAAGCCCCTCATGGCTGGGCTTGCTGTTTCTGCCTCCCCCAGGCTGGGACCTCCGGGTGGCGATGGGTCCCTGCCTGCTGCCTCATAGTGCTTCTCTTGGCATGGCCTGACGTCTTCCTCCATTTCAGTGCACTATGAGCTGCTGAAGGTGGGTTTGTCATGACATGGGTGACAAAGAGAGTGTTCATAAACCTCCATTTCCCTCCTTTAGCTGGTCTTTCTCAAGGCTGCAAACAGGCTTTGCCTCTGGCAGGCACCCAGTGAGTACACAGAAGCAGGGCTCTTTTCTTTCTGATGCCAGTGGAATGTTTTAAACTAAGCAAGCAACACCACAGCTAAAAATGCTTAGATTAGAAAATAAACATGCTGCAGATTTACACAAACCTTGGAGTCAATCAGCAGCGTTTTTAGCAGCAAGGAACCATAGAGACCAGGGGGGATCGACACAACAGAGCTTTGCTTCTCTTGCATAAGACAGGGTCTGGAGGTGGGCAGCTGCTGATGCTGGCTCAGGGCTCAGAGATGCCAGGCTCTGGGTCGGTATCAATGCCATCCTGACACTCCTTATGTCAAAAATGGTAGCAGCAGTTCTAAGCATCATGCCTCAGGCTGCTGAGTTCCAAGAGGAAGTGGGGTTCCCTAGAACAGGAACCTTCTTTCTTGTCTCTCTCTTACCAAAGAGGAAACCATTGCCAGGCGCTCCCCTCCCCAGCACAATTCTCCTTCCAGCCTACTGGCCAGACCTGGGTCGTCTATCCACTCATAGGCCCGGGCAGGTCCTACTTTCTTTGTGATTAAGGAGTCTCTGTTCTTACACAATTTTGGGGTTCTTTTAGGGAGGAGTGGCTTTGGCTGCGTGAACAAAATTTATTTCCAGCCCTCTGTCTTTGCGACCCAGAAGCCTTGGGTTCTAGTCCTGGTCCTACGACTGCCTTGCTCTTGTGTGAAGGATGAGCTGGACGGGATGCCCCATCCTCAAGCCCTGATGTGGCCTCTCTGGGCTACTTGGAAAGGAAGCAAGGAGGATGAGCTCGTCATGCATGATTCCATGTGAGATAGCTTTTTTTATCAGTGGCTCCACAGCAAGAAATGATTTTGAAACATGTAAACAAGATTGTTTTAAAGGGGACCTTCTACCTCAGATGTTTCTGAGTGTCTGTAGGGTTGGACGGCCAGCATCTTTTTTTGTCTCCAGGAGTTTCTTTGCAGACACTGTACAGTTATAGATGCAGATATAAATGTAATTATAGACTTTAGCATCTGATGATGTCTACAGAACAGATGCAGACCCATTTGTTGGGGGAGGGCCCCAGCCCCGTGACAGCAAGCAAGACTCAAGGGTTCAGGGCTGGCTGCACAACCCCAAGTCAAAGGTTCAGGGCTCCTGACTTCTGTAAGAAACTTGGGACTTGAACCAGCTGACTCTATCTCACTGTTGAATTACAGCTGACAAAAGGTCCTTTTGAAAAACAAAAACCAAGCTGTGCTGGAACAGCTGGCGGGGTCCTCCTTGTGCATGCGTTTCCACATTCTGGAGCTAATGGCAGAGTTAATGTCCATTCAAGTGCTCTCTGCTCAGAGGAGGAGGGGGCCCCTGAGCTTTGCTGGTGGTCCTAGGACAAAGGTTGGTGATTTACGTCTTTCTCTGGGATGTCAGGCGTGGGGAACGGAAGCTGAGCAGCCAGTGATTCTGCAGCTGACGGTAATCTGCCCTCTGGTATTTCCCAGGAATGCCTGGAGTTAGGAGGTCAGCGTGGTGGCCACCAAGCAGCTTTTGTTTAAGGCTTTATTAAATGTTTGGCCTTTATAACGTAGTCACCCTGAGAGCTTTAAGACAAACCGTTTCTCCTGATCTTGATTGTCATGTCTAGAAGAAACCAGCCCACCTTTCCCGGCAGCAGCCTCCTTTCCTTTTTGTCCTTTTCATCATCAAATAATGTCCCATGAATTGAGGTGGCCAAATGCTACTGGTTGTAGAGAAGGGGAGGCAAAATCTGTTCCTTCTTTTCCTCCCTCTCCTTCTTCCCCTTTTCTACCTGCTTCTCCTCCTCCCTCTCCTCTTTCTCCTCCTTCTACCATTCCCCCTTCCCCCTCCTCCCTCCTCCTTCTTATTTTTAAAACATGATGTATTAAACATTTAGTATGTGTCAGACGCTATGTTAGGCATTTTACATATATTTATCTCAATTAATCTCCCCAACAAGCTTCTGAGGTAGATTCCATTATTATCCCCATTTTCAGGGCAAGAGTTGAAGCTAGAGAAGACAAATCTAGCTGGGGTCACACAGCCAGGACTTGAGAGCTGCAGTTCTTTTATATAACCTCTCAAAAACTCATGTATCTTTCGTGTTAAAAGGGTGGTGTGCTGAGGGCCTCTCTGCCCCTGGCCAGGTTTACTGGTGGAACCTCTCGGCACTCCCGTTCTAGGCATTTCTTCTTTTCAATATATACAGACACTTCTTTTTGTCCAAACCACCTGGGACAGTTGTTTGCAGATGAATAAAATTTTACCCTTAAACGCTTTAGTCGGTCTCCCCAAAGTAAGGACAATTTGCCTTCCTAACCTCAGCACCATCATCAACCCAAGAATATCAATTTTATTTCGGTTGCACCAAAGAATGCACACTCCGTACTCGGATGCCCTCAGGGGCTCCCCAGATGTCCTTGATAGCTATTTTCAAAAGTTAAATCCATAATTCCGTCAAGGTTTATGAACTACCTTTGGCTATTACGAAACTCTGGCTTCCCCTAGTGAAGCATCATCCTGACCACTCTCTGTTCTCCGTGACCCTGAGTCCTGTGGACAGTGAGTCTCTAGAACGCCCAGCTGACCATTCAGTTCTGCAGTTCGTCCCTTCGTGACTACTCAGCTGAAACGTTTCTGGTAAGAATACCCCAAGGTGATGTTGTGTGCCCCCTGCATGACATCGCAGACACATAAGGCCAGGCTCTCCCATGGCCTGGCATCCAGGTCAGAGGGTGTCCTCCAGATTTCTCCATGGGAAGCACAGTTCTCCCTTTGGAGTTAATACAGGTTGGGGAGGGGACGACACTGTTATCGGGGGTTCTTGGGTTGTGAGTGACAGAAAACTCATTCAAACCTGCTTCTACACAAAATGGGAATTTATTGTCCCAAACACTGGCAAGCACAAGGAGTTTTCTGGCTTCAGTTCGTGGGATCACAAGGTTCAGCATCAAGTCATCAGGCATCAGTCTTTTCCCTCCATCTCTTGCTGTTCTTCTTTCCATTGGCCTCACAGACAGGGAGGCCCTTTCTCCATGATGGAAAAAGTGACACAGCTCCAGGCTCATGGGTCCTTACACTTAGCCATGAAAGGAAGAGAGAATTCCCTTTACCAATGGCTGCAGCCTCCAAGGCCCAGGCCTGCCCCTGGCTGGGGTCTTATCCCGTCTGTCACTGATTGGTTAGGCCTGCATCACTTCTTATCCTTAGAGCCATGATCAGCACACGCAGCCTGATGACTTCGACTTATCTGTGTCTCACCACGAAGGGGGTAGGAGTGTGAATGAAGGCAACTGCTTGCGTGGCTGGACATGCAGGGTCTCGGGGAGATACCCTGCCCCCAGATAATCCCAGCCTTGGGTAGTTCTGCACCTGCTGGTCTGAAGCCTAGGGCACCAGGGCCTGGGGGCGTATGTGTGTGTGGTGGCGGCGAGGGGACACAAAGGGTGTGGGCCCGTCAGCAGGCGAGGACCCAGTGATTGCAGGTGCAGGGCTGGGGCTGTGGGTTTTAGGCCTGGCTCCCCCACTTCAGCTCTGTGGACCTGCTTGTGCCAACTCTCCTCGCCTGTCAAATGGATCTAAGAGCATCTGCTGTGCTTTTCTCTAGGTCCACTGTTGTAAGGACCCAAAGAAATTGTGGGCATGTGATACTTTGTAAACGTAAAGGTCTCTAGGGATATGACCCTTCATTCTACAGAGAGCCTGGGCATTGGTCTCGCCATCAGTGTGTTTCCAGAAATCCTTCACTCTCTCCCCATAATAACCATAGTCAGCCCCCTTCAGGTCAGGCAGCAATCTGGAGGCTTAAAGAAAGGTGGGTGGCACCCTGCTGTGTCAGGTGAGGAAGCAAGAGGATAGGAGACAGACCCACCACTGAGTGCCTCACAGAAAGACTTCTCAATTTCACTTCTCAATTGGAAGTATAAATCACATTCTTCAATGTGCCACTCTGGTTGGAAGGAATCCATTAAGTTACATTGGAGATTTTCAAGGCTGCGGTTTTTACTTGTTAACAAATCAAGCAAGTTAAGGAATTATTGCTTGTTAGTTACGGTAGACATCATTTGATGAAGACTTGGCCGATTAAAGCAAGGCATGGTGCTGATCACGTGCAGCAGGCAGGGCGTGGGGCCTGAGACCTTGGCTGGCCTGCAGAAGGTGTGCCATCCTGGGTCCTCTGCTTTCAAGTTTGCCCTGACACAGGAAGAACCTGCATGAGAATAAAGCTGGCATGAGGGAAAACAGACAGAAAGGGAGAGCAGATTGCTCAAAGCTTTGAGTTCTTGGATCCAGCCATGTTAAATCTGTTTTGAATTGGGTTTATACATATATATATATGCATGTGTGTGTATATATATATATGTATGTGTGTGTGTGTGTGTGTGTGTGTGTGTATGGTTAGTTCGTGTTGGGTTTATATATATATGCATGTGTGTGTATATATATATGTATATATGTGTATGTGTGTGTGTGTATATATATGGTTAGTTCATGTTGGGTTTCCTATTATTTGCAATGGAAAAGCCTAATGCACTGGTTATATTTTGATCCCAGATGGAACAAAAATTTCCCCCAAATGATAAAATCCATAACTCCCAATTTGGAGTGCCACTCATGTACACCTTCTTTCTCCTTCTTCCTCTCCTCCTCCTTCTTCTCCTTCTCCTTCTTCTTCCTCCTCCTCCTTCTTCCTCTTCCTCCTTCTCTTCTCCTCGTTCTTCTTCTTCCTCTTCCTCCTCCTCCCTCTCCCTCCCCCTTCTCCTTCTTCTTCTTCCTCCTCCTTCTTCCTCTTCCTCCTTCTCTTCTCCTTCTCTTTCTTCTTCTTCCTCTTCCTCCTCTTCTTCTTCTTCCTCTTCACAATGATCCAACCTTGTGAACATAAAAGAATCTCAGGGTACATAGCTTTAACATGTGTATGTTAATATTTTAGCTTAAATTTGCATTTGGAAAGTATTTTAAGAATAAAATGCAACACAAAAGGAGAAACATTTTCAATTACCTAAAAGAGGCAATTCTCTTTGCAAAATAGCATGTATAAAGCACCACTCAGGCAAGGCAGCAGGGTGGTTGGGGACAGTAACCTCTGAAGTAATGCAGCTGGTTTCTTACAGCTTGTGACCTTAGAGAAGTCACATAATCTCCCTGAGCTCAATTTATTTACCTATAAACTGAGGCTGAGAAGGTTACTGTGAGGATTACATAAGATGATACATGAAAGACTCAGCCCAGAGTCTAGCATGCAGTAAATGTTTAATAGATGCTGGTTATTATTTTTGTAAGGTGTTTATTTCATACAGGGTAGTAAGATGCTACATCGGTGTCTCATAGTATGTAGGCTGGGTCGCCAAGTAGATCCTTCTATGGAACAAAACTAAAAATGCTGCATAAAAATTTTATGAGAAAAAAACAAAAGGCAAAACACTCCAGCCTAAAATTCAGTGACAGTGGAATCCATAGAGGGTTAAGTGGAATGCAGCAGCTGGCTTTTGCCTTGAAGGCACAGCCTTGTGAAGGTTTGGGGAGAAGAGGTGGAACCCAGCTGGAGACCCCCTATAAATCTGGGGCTCCAAAGTACTCTACACTCATGCAAGGTGAGCTAATGCCTGCCCTGAGGACTGCAAGACGATTGCTTGTCTTAAACCTGGGCACTGAGGGACAGGAGAGAAAGAATTTTTGTTTCTTCTGAGAAGTCTTTACCACCAGCTAGCCTGAACATAGACCATAAGACCATACCCACGGCAGACCTCAGACATTAGAACAATGAGTTGCAGGAGAAAATATGCGTATTTACTATGGTTTCTAGAAAATAAAGCAAGATTGAAAACCAGAGTAAAGGAAAAGCAGATTGGAAAGAGAGCTAAATGGAACGTATGGAGATGAACAATGAAATTAGTGAAACAAAGGCTGGGCGTGGTGGCTCACGCCATCCCAGCATTTTGGGAGGCTGAGGTGGGTGGATCCCTTGAGCCCAGGAGTTCGAGACCAGCCTGGGCAACAGGGCGAAACCCTGTCACTACAAAAAATACAAAAATTAGCCAGGCATGGTGGTACGCACCTGTAGTTCCAGTTACTCAGGAGGTTGAGGTGGGAGAATCACTTGAGCCCAGGAGGCAGAGGTTGCAGTGAGCTGAGATCACACCACTGCACACTCTAGGCTGGGTGACAGAGCGAGATCTTGTCTCAAAAACAAAAAACCCCACCAATTAACAACACAGAAAACTCAGTTTGTGGATCTAACAGTGGATTCAACATTCCTGAAGAGGGAATTCCTGCGCAGCGGCAGTTCAGGGACACAGCCATGAGAGATCTGAGACACTGAGGCACGGAGGGTGGAGGGAGCTGGCAGCACCCGAGACCGTCTCAGAAACAATGATCACAACTGATCGACAGGTGCAGGGAACATTCAGGATAAATTTGTTGAGCAAAGAACAGAGAGAGGAAGAAGCAGCGTGCACAGAGTGTCACGGGGAGCGGCGTGGTGGCTCCTGAGAGCAGGGCTGAGAGCACAGCTTCTGGAGGAGCCCTTACCCACCACCTGCCCGGACTGGATAAGTCATTCCTAAGCCTTTGCTGTTTCCTCAGGAAAAGTGCACAATCATCATCATAGCAGTTAACGTTGGGAGGATTGTGAGGATTAAACGGCCTAATTCCTATGATTCCCTCAGCCCCGCGCCTGACATACTAGCAAGACTCAACAAAAGCCAGCCTCTGCTCTCTCTTCTCGAGGAGGTGAAGTTTTCAGTGTCTCCAAAGGCTCTGGAGGGTGGGGGTGCTGGTGAGCAGGGGACAGATGCAACCGATGCGGGGCGGGGCGCCTCCAGCACACTGCACCTGCCCGGCTGCTGCCCCTGCCCCCTCCACACCGTTCCACGTCTCTTGCTCAGCGCAGGCTTCCTTGTCCCCACCCTGCTGCACCCCAGGCAGGCAGGACTCTCTTCTCGGCCCCCACAGAACTGTGAATGGAATTCTGTTAGGGTGTTTCTTACAGGGCTGCTGCTGCTGATTTTTTAACGTGCGTAAGCTCCCCACCAGGCTGGCAGCTCACTTTGACATGCCCAACACTCGTCACAGTTTCTAGCACAGTTTTTAGGGTCTAAGAAGGATTTTCAGGAGCTTGGATGTGGCCAGTATGATCAGCCATGGCTCTAAGAGAGAGAGGGTTCTGCCCAGTTTGCTCAGAGTATACAGCCGGTGCACTGAACCCCACTGGTCACACAAAGCCTGTTCCATCCAGTCCCGCCCAGTGCTCAACAGGGCAAATGACAGGGCAGCAAACTCGGGGGGCTTTTGCCTGAGGAGGCCTCTGCACCACGAAAGCTCCTACATCAGCTTTTCTGGGAAAGGTCAATGTCCTATCAGGAAAGCAGGCAATTCCCTTCCCTCTAGGAATAGGATCTTTGCTGGAAGTTGTGTGGTTGTAACACAACAGCTGGGACTTGTCACCGGGCTCCAGAGCAGATGGCCTGTGTGCTCGGGGCCCAGACAGGTGGTTGCCTGGAGGTGCAGGGCAAGGCACGAGCGCAGAGCTGCGGGGATGCGTCCGTTATCCATTGCTGTGTAACAGCCTCCTCACCCCAGACTTAACAACAGTGGCTAAAAGCAAGAAATACTCATCGTTGCTTACCAGGCTGTGGGTTAACTGGACACTTCTGCTTACCCGACTGGACTTGATTGACCTTGCCTGTCATCATTCACGTTATCTGTGGTCAGCTGGGGCCTGGTCAGCCTAGGGTGGTCTTGCGTGTGTGGCAGTTAATTGCCGTCCACTGTGGCAGCAGGGGTGACAGGTGCCACTCATCTCTTGCAAGGTGAAGCAGGCATGTTCATGTGGTGTGGCAGAGCTCAAGGCGAGCAGAGGCCACTAGGCTTCCCGAGGCATAGGATCAGCACCACCTTGTTCCACTGTGATCTACTGTCTGAGCAAGACAGGCCAACCCAACCCCCAGGGTGGGGAGTAGATGGCCTTGATGGGAGCAGCTAAGTAACAAAGCCAAGGAGCATGGACACAGAGAAGCCTGTAGAATTGCAGACCCCCTTTTCTTCTCAAACTGTCTACCACTGTGGATGAGGGGAACATTTCTGCTATGATGCCTTCAGAGGTGGGAGTTTCTGCAGATGAATGCTTCTCGATTAACTGATTTCTACGAAAACACCTTGGTTCTCTGCCAACCAGTCTCCAGCTGAGCCAACACTGAACGCGGCTGAGAAAAGAGGCATGCATGGATTTAAGCCTCAGTGTTTGTGGCCTGGTTTTATTTTTTTCTTTTATGATTCTCCACATTATTAATTTTCAATTAATCAACTAATTACCAGTTCTAATTGAGCCAGCCAGAAAGACTATTGTGTTTTCAAAAGCCCAATTTGCCCTCAATCATCTCAATATCTCTTAACTTTTGGAGCTGAAAAAGATCTTAACGCTAACCCATTCTGATGTCCTCAAGTCACAAATGAAGTTGCCCGGGCCCCAAGAGAGGATGTCCTTGACCGTGGCCCTGTGGTGACTAGAAAAGCTGAATAAAGGCTTCTCCCACTGCTCCACCTTGAAGCCCGTCCTATCAGGGCCCAGAAGAGGGCTGTGCCAGGCAGAATATTGGTCTCCCAAAGGTGTCCTAAGGAAGCCATGCCCCATAGAGTTAAAGAAACCGATGACTAACAGAAATTCTTGAGTTTGCAGGATGGCAGATAAGAAAAGAAACAACTTGCTGAAATACCGACGCTCCCTCTGCTTGTGAGAGAGAAGAAGTGGCTGAAGTCAGCTGCCACCCAGATGGCCGACCGGAGTCCAGGCAGAGCGAGCCTGCGGAAGCCACAGCCTGAATTTCCACCGCATGCTTCAACTAACTTCCCCCGAAACTGCACGGGCGACCCACAAAATAGCATGAAGAGGTACCTGCACCCGACGCAGGACTTTCCAGCCCTTCCCTTTTCTCCCCCAATCACGTGCTGCTCTTAGAATCCACCCCCTGAACTTCTTCTAATAAAAATCCTGCATTAAAGCCCTCACAGGGAGACAGGTTCGAGTTTGACACTGCTGTCTCCTTGGAAATCGACAACATGTTGATAATGTATTTAAAATAAAATATTTGTATTTCAATAAAAAGACTTTTCTCAAAAACCTGGTGCCACAGTGTTGTTTCTAATGCGTCGAATCCGTTTTGTTCAGTAACGGTAGCCTCGGGAACCTCTGATATGTTAGTGTTTGTGGTGAAAGAGACTCTGCAGGTGTGATGAAGGTCAAGGACTTGAAATGATCCTGGATTGTCTGACTGGACCGATCTAATCATGAGTCCTTAGACATGGAAGGGGAGGAAAAAAGTGGGCCAGAAAGATACAAAGACAGAAGAAGAGGCAAGAGAAATTCAAAGTGTGAGAGGGTTTGACTCACCCTTGCTGGCGTTGAAGTTGGAGGAATCTATCATTCCTCGCCATAGCTCCAAGGAGACACAGCTAAGAACTGCAGACAGCTGGGAATGGCCCTCAGCTGACAGCCAGCAGGGAAACAGGAAACTCGGCCCTGGGACTGCAGAAACTGTTCTGCCAACAACCTGAATGAGCAAGGGAAGAAATCATCTTCTAAAACCTTCGGGAGGGAGCACAGCCCTGCTGTCACCTTAATTTTAGCCCCGTGAGACCCATTTCCGACTTCAGAACTTTAAGAGAATAAACTGTGTTGTTTAAGCCACTAAATTTGTGGTAAGATATTTCAGCAGCCACAGAAAGCTAATACAAATGTGACAGTGACAGTCCCTCCCGTTTTCAGACTGTCCTGGTGTATAGCCGCTGATGTCATAGAAAGGGTTCTAGAAGGGCAGGTCACGGAGAAGAACTCTTGGGTGCAGACAAGTGGATGATGAATGAAGTGGCATCGGAAAAATCCAGGAAACCGAGTGTAGGTGGAACAGCGTCCCCATAACACAGGTCGGAGCTGCTGCAGTGGCTGCTCCTCCCTGCCCGTGGAAAGGCACCAATAGCCGGCCTTGGACTGGTAGGCGGGTAGTGGTGGGCAGGAGGGTAATGGGCACAATTCCCAGCTGCCGGAGATGCTCATCAGCAAGCTCACTTATTGCTCATTTGGTGACAGTTCAGTTGGGAAGAGTAGGTTTTTGCTCATTCATTCATTCAACAAAGGTTCATTAGGCACCTACTATCATTAGGTTCTGTTCTAGGTTCTGGGGATAAAGAAGAGAATAAACACAGCAGGTTTCTGCACTCCCGGTGCTTACACTCAGGTCTGGGAGAGAGAAAATAAGCAAGTGAACACATGAACAAGAGAGTTCCTGATACAGACTGATGTTATGAAGAAAATGAAATCCATCTTCTTTGATGGGGCAGTGATGAAGGAATTTTCTTTGAGGCAGTGAGCTCATATGTGGTGATCAGGGCAGTCATGTTCCAGGTAGGAGCAATGGCTGGTGCCATTCCACAAAGGACCTGTGGTGGGAATGAAATTGGCATATTCAAGGAAGGGAAACGTGCAAGGTGACTATGGCAGAGTGGAGGCAGGCCAAGGAGAGAGTTATATGCATTCAGACAGGAGAGGGGCTCAGCCAGGCTGAGGAGCTGGGCTCTTGCTCAGAGTGCAAGGGGAATGAATCCACTGGAGGTGAATGATGTGACTGGACACATGCTTTATAAACTGCATTTCCAGCTGCTGTGCGGACAGCGGGTTTAGGGGAACAGAGAGGAGTGTGTAGTGGAGGAGGGTAGTTAGAAAACCTCCACCTTAGAGATGATGGTGGTCTGGATTAGGATGATGGCAGAAAAGCAGGTGGGGGGTGAATGGGTTCTGGAAGAACTGTAGCTGGCACGCCCTGGTGAATTGGCTGCTGGGGGAGAGGGGAGGGGAGGATGCAGCATGCCTTCTGCGCACTGAGATGAGGCCTGCCCTTTGGAAGACAGACAGTAGCAGAAAATGTTGTTTGCTCCTTGGGAAAGGAAACAGGTATTGAGACTCAGTTCTTCAGCTGAGGGAAGGGGTGCAACCAGAGCTCAGCAAAGCGTCCTTAGGGATAAAATCTGTGCTGTAACTCACTGACTCCTCAAATCAACACAGCTGATGAAGTACTGTTCTAATCTGTGCTCTAGAGGAGGAAACTGAGGAATTGAGAGGTTGGGTAATTTGTCTGAGATCGCTATTGGGATGCTGATATCTCAGCTGCTGAGGGGAGGCTGGGACTTGGACCCAGGCAACCTGACTTCCAAGTCTGAGCTCCCAAATGCAAGGTCCTCCCGGATGCTGTATTTGGTGTAATGGTCATGTCTGCAACTGACCATACAGCTTGAGAGTTTGAACAAACGTTTGAAAGTATGATTCTTCTAATTCATGAATATACTTATTTCTAACTTTTGCCCAAGTTAGACATTTCTCAACAGGGGGCAGTTTTGTCCCTTAGGAACATTTTTGTCTGACATAACTTGGGGGCAGAGCTACTGACATCTAGAGGCCAGGGGTACTCCTAAACAATTCCAATGCACAGAATGTTCCCAGAACAAAGGATATTCCAGCCCAAGTGCCAATGCTGAGAACCCCTGGCGTAGGTGTATACAGTCAGGACAGGCAGGTGGCAAGCAGGAGGGTGCACTGAACTGTCCAGCTGATAGATAATAGTGGAGTGTGGGGGTCATGGGGTTTTCCAGGAGAAGGATGAGTTCCAATTTCCAATTGCATATTCTAGTCTGAGCAATGGGACAGAGCACAAAACAGAACGGTCACCTGCAGGGTGTCATGAAAGAGACTCTGAGATCAATAAGGGCTCAGAGGGAAAATGGAACTTTCATGGAGGATCCATCAGGATCCAAGAGGTTGGTACCTGGGGTGAGGCCTCAAGATGGAGCAACATTTGAAGGAGGAAAGGCATGGTAGGGCTCCGTGCATTGGGAGGAACCGTGTGTGAGGGCCCCAAGCGGACTTAGCAGGAGCACGGGTGCCGGGGGAATGGAGTGGGAGGTGCGAGGCGCCCAGAGAGGGAGCGCCATCTTGACGAAGTAGATTTGTCCTGATAAAGGGTGGGTGGGGTAAAGCCAGATCATGGAGGGCTTGCTGTGGTGAGAACAGGGGACTAGCAGTGTTCTCCAAGTGACATCTTGTACCTGATTTGGGGACATTGCTCAGTTGTGGAAAACACCACCTGCTTGGGTTGGCCGGGAGGGTTGGAGATGAGAAGGCTGGGCTGTGAGTCAGCTTGCAGTGAGGAGGCGGTGGGTTTAGGGGGTGGCAGCCACCTGAAGTGGAATGGAGAAGTCTAAATTCAAGAGTCCGTTCTCTGATGCTCTCCCCCCAGTGACCCCGTTTTTAAAGACAAGGAAGCAGAGGCACTGAGAGGCTAAGTGACAGGTCTGTTGTCACTGAGTGGCAGGTCTGGGCTTGTCTCCTTGCGTGGACAGCAAGGGAAAAACTCAGTGGAGTCTGGTTTGTAGAAAATCTGGGGACAAGACTGTGTAAAGGACGTGAATACAACTGGGAATAAGATAACTGGGAATAAGACAGTCCCACGGTTCAGTGGAGGTTCTGCTGGAGTGCTGGGACCGTGATGCTTTTTTTTTTCTCTTTTCTGTTTTACAAGATGTATTTAATCACTGGAATCTACTATTACAATAAAGGGAAGAAAGGTCTTGAGCGTCTGTATCTAATATCAGAGTGAAATGAGTGAGATACAAACCCAGAAGGAGCCAATGGGTTTTGCTGGATGGAAAGAATTGGGGTTGGGGAGGGGGCCTTCAAGAGTGCAGTTTCCTTCAAAAATAGGAGGTCAAGAGGAGGCGAAGGGGCGGAGTCTCAGGTGTCCCAGATTTGCAGTGACACGAAGCCGAGGATTAGGACGGGAAGAAGTGTCCTGGTTTACCAGGTGAGATGCTGAGCTGTGCTCCCCCATCCCACAGTGCCCTTCTTTCCCTTTGGAGGAGCAGTGCCCCTGTGACTCCGCCCACTCACCTGGCCACGGCTGCCCCAGCTGCCAGGAGCCTGGAGAAGATGAAGGCATGTATGGTTCTTTCCCTTCTTGGCTGCCTGGTGGTTCCAACTGGTGCTTACATCCTGGGGCGCTGCACAGTGGCCAAGAAGCTCCGTGATGGAGGCCTGGATTACTTCGAGGGCTATAGCCTTGAGAACTGTGAGCAAACCCCTTAGGGCTCCCTCCTCGCATCTCCTTGCCCTCCCTTCCCTGGCCAGGCATCCCCAACTCCAGCTGTCCTCAGAGCCGCACAAATTCTGTTCCACCTTAGGGGTGTGCCTGGCCTACTTCGAGAGCAAGTTCAACCCCACGGCCATCTACGAGAACACGCGTGATGGCTACACTGGCTTCGGCCTCTTTCAGATTCGTGACAGTGACTGGTGCGGTGACCACGGCAGGAGCCGCTGCCACGTGTCATGTTCTGGTAAGTCCCTCTTTTCATTCCATTCGAGGCCACTGGAGGCTGTGATGCTGGGTCAGAGGCCTGCTTTCCCGGCGACCGCCAGAGTTTACAAAATTTACAAAGGAGAGGGTGTGGCAGGAGCCATATCCAAGGTGGGTCCCTGGGAAGCTGAGCATTCCACTCTGGGGGCACAGTGTGGTGCGCCAGGCAGGCTGACCTAGGATGGCATGATGGAGATCCCTGTCCAGATGGGCAGAGAAGGTGTTGGGGCGTGGAGAGGAGGCTGCAGGCATCAGAGCCTGAAGGGTGGGAGCAGAGGGCTCCAGCTGGCCTGATTTCACCCACGCGGCCACCACTCCCTTTGTCAAGGGGCAGATGCTGCCACTGTGAAAGGCAGAACTGGTTACTGCGAGGAGACAGGAGCCGGGCATCCCAGGCGGAGCTTGCCCACTGCTCTTAGGTGGTCCCAAGTACCTGTGACCAAGGAGAGGTGGTTGCCAGGATTCACTCATTCTGTGAGCACTGACTGAGCACCCACTAAGTGCCAGGCCTTACACAGTTGCCACTCTAGTGCTTGTTAACTTCCAGGTACTCTTTTAGGCCCTTTGTAGATATTCATTTAATTAACTCACTAATCTAATTAAGTACCCATGAGGTGGGTACTGTTATCCCCATTCTATAAATGGGGAAACTGAAGCCCAGAGAGGGTAAGTATACGCCCAAGACCACACAGCTGGGGGTGGTACAGCTGGGAGGGAAAGCTATGCAGTGCGGCTCCCGAGTTTGGGCTAAACCCAGAGGCTGCTCATCTGGGCCTTTCTGCCTCAGAACTGAATCCTCCCTGACGAGCAAACCTGCCTCCACGCTGATGGGTGAGGCAGCAAAAGGGCGGAGTCTCAGGTGTCCCAGATTTGCAGTGACACGAAGCCGAGGATTAGGACGGGAAGAAGTGTCCTGGTTTACCACGCTGAGCTGTGTGTCCCACACCCCACAGTGCCCTTCTTTCCCTTTGGAGGACCAGTGCCCCTGTGACTCCGCCCACTCACCTGGCCACGGCTGCCCCAGCTGCCAGGAGCCTGGAGAAGATGAAGGCATGTGTGATTCTCTCCCTCCTTGACTGCCTGGTGGTTCCAACTGGTGCTTACATCCTGGGGCACTGCACAGTGGCCAAGAAGCTCCACGATGGAGGCCTGGATTACTTCAAGGGCTATAGCCTTGAGAACCGTGAGCAGGCCCCCTTAGTTCTCCCTCCTCTATGATCCCTAAGCTGTGGGTCTTGTGAGGAGAGCACCCACCTTCAGGGTGGACACTGTCTTTGTCTCCTGCCCTTGACATGCGTCAAATGTCAGGGTGGAAGAGGAAGGCTATGGGAAGTGAGGTTTAGAAGCAGAAAGGCATGTCAGGGCACTATTGAATGCAGCCAGGGATCTGGGGGTCTGTTTTATGAGCTGTTTGGGGCAGTGAAGTGATGTTTTATGGAAAAACGATGAGACTAGATTAAGGAAAGCTGAGACCAATGTTGGCAAGGGGGGTATTGCAGTAGTCCCAAGCGAGAGGGTTTGGATTCCACATTCCAAGGACAGAATGGAATGGCGAATGCAGACAGTTGGTTCTCAGGCGCTCCACTGGGCCGCCTCACATGCTGTTCCCTGTGCCCGGAACGACCTTCCTCTTGTGACTCCCTCCATCCCCTTTCTTCACCTGCTCCTTTAGAAGTCACTTGCCCCGTAACTCTTCCCTGACCCTACAAGTCTGAATCAGGTGCCCCTACTGAATGCTCCTTCACCAAGCGGCATTCCCCCATCATTCCAGGTATCCCTATTAGTTTAATTGCCTATGACTTCACCCGCTTGGAGGCACCAGGTGGGCAGGGATGAGTTTATCGTGTTTTTCATTCTCTCACCATTGCTGCTTATGTTGCCTAGGGCAGAAGAGTCAACATACATATATTATTTAATGAAAAAATTTATAAGAATTATAAGTTAAAAAATCAATGGATCTGGCATACATAGTTTCCATTATGGAAAATATACATACATATATATTTTAATGGAAAAACATTCATAAGAATTACAAGATTAAAAAAATCAATGGATCTGGACAACATCCTGCTACCTCCTTAGGGTTGTCTAATTAAAAATCTAAGGATAGATTTATTCTTGGAATTCACCGGAAGCCTCTCTGATGTGAACACCCTGCGCCTTCCCTGACATCGCTCTAACTTCACCGTCACCTGCAGGCATGGTAGCTTCCATTTTATTTTCTCCACAGCTTTACTGAATCCTAATTTAAAGAAGACAATTGAATGTGCCAAGACCATTGTAAAAGGAAAAAAAGGGATGGGAGCATGGTAAGTCATACATTTTTTCCTCTTTTTAAATTCTTGTTTATTTATTTATTGAATTTTAATTTTTATTTATTTTTTTGTAGAAACAGGATTTCTCCATGTTGGTCAGGCTGGTCTTGAACTCCCGACCTCAGGTGATCCACTCACCTCAGCCTCCCAAAGTGCTGGGATTACAGACGTAAGCCACCACGCCCGGCCAGTCATACATTTGTATGTAGCCTGTATTAATGACTTTCACTTGTTATCTCTAATCTGAATCTTGGCCAGATCTTGGCTGTTGCACATCTGCAGTACTAAACTAAAAGGCTCTGACTCACCAAGGTAAGTAGCAGAAAGCCATTGAGCTCCACAGCCACAAGGCCACAGAGGGAAGGGAATCATTATCGGAGAAATTGCCTTGAATTGTACATTCCCCCCCCCCAAATCTTGTTTAGGTTTATATAGAATGCTACGATGAACGTCTTCAAACCAAATCTGTGTTTATTATGATAATCTCTGATTGTTTTTTCCCTGTAAGTTCCTACAAGGTTTTTGAATACCTTTAGTGTTCTTGATGCATATGAAATCCAGCAGGCCCATACTTGTTTATATTTCTACAAAGAGTTTAGTAAAATGTAGATTTACTGCACCTTCACCAATCGCTAAACTTTTGTGAGTTAAAGAATAACTGGTGGGGTATGGTGGCTCACGCCTATAATCCCAGCACTTTGGGAGGCCAAAGCAGTTGGATCACCTGAGGTCAGGAGTTTGAAACCAGCCTGACCAACATGGTGAAACCCTGTCTCTACTAAAAATACAAAAAAAAAAAAAAAAAAAAAAAAATTGGCCAGGTGTGGTGGCATGTGCCTATAGTCCCAGTGACTCAGGAGGCAGAGGCAGAATTTCTTGAACCCAGGAGGCAGAGGTTGCAGTGAGCTGAAATCGCACCACTGCACTCCAGCCTGGGCAACAGAAGGAGACTCAGTCTCAAAAATAAATAAATAAAAAAGGTGAATAACGATTTTGTCTTATTTTGCCTTTTAGATACCTCATCAGGGTGTTTCCCACATGTTTGTTATATATTACTATTGCTTTTGTGACGTTTTCCATCTTTGCTCTTTGCCTATTTTAAAATTCAAGCTATATTATTTGAAAGAGCTCTTTATATATTTGGTATATTACCTGATTTTTGTCAAAATATATTTGTTTATTGCCAAAAATAACTGTAACTCTAATTTCCTCTTTAGCCAGATGTGTGCTTAGGAAAGTCTAAAACGTACAGGTGGTCGGACCTCTGTCTGACTTCTTTCACCGAGTGCTGCGTCTGCTTATGTTTCTGTGTGTGGCTGCAGTTCCTTCTCGTTGCCATATGGTTTCCGTCGCGTGGGTTCACCGAGGGTTAGTTATCATCCCTCTACTGATGGGCATTTGGTAGTTTCTACGTTTTTAGTGCTACCATGGACAGTCTATACTTATCTTTCGGTGAAAATGTAAATGGATTTGTATTGTTTTTACCGAGGAATAAAATTGCTAGTTATAGGGTAAGTATATTTTCAGATTTGCAATATTGTGTCAAACAGTTTTCTAAAGAGATTTCTATCAGCGTACACCGCCCTCAGGAATTGTGCTTTTCAGCTGCTTCACATTCTCAACCACTGCAATGTCCAGTATACAAAATAACATTTATTCAATGTAGATCCAACCACACTTGGCGATTTCCAGTGTGTTCTCGTGACCGTGTTGTGTTACTGCATTAGGGTCTTACTTTGCATTTCCCTGACGAGGTTTCAAGTGTTTATTGGCCATTTGTATGCGCCCTTGGTGAAGCCCCTCTTCAAATCTTTTGTCAGTTTTTCTATTGTGCTGTCTTTTTCTTATTAATCTGTAGGAGACATTTATATATTCTGGATAAAGTTTTTTTTGTTGTATATATGTATTACAACTGTCTTTCATTCCGTGAGTTACCTTTTTATCTTTTGTTTAAAGAGACATTTCAAAAAGAAAAGAAAAGAAAAAGAAACGGGTGTTGCTGTGTCACTCTGGCTGGAGTGCAGTGGCGCGATCACAGCTCACTGTAGACTGGAACTCGTGAGCTCAAGTGATCCTCCTGCCTCAGCCTCCTGAGTAGCTGATCTAAGTAATCTTATTCACCATGAAGCGCCATACCTGTTCAAGACGTGCGTTGAGGAGTCTCATGGACGGGTGGGGGGCCGTCAGGTTGGCACCATGTTACGTTGTTCAGCAGATGAGAGAGTGCAAAGCAACTGCTCATTAAATGGTGTGGGGATGATGTGCTCTCTGAGTGGAAAGGGAAGCAGCCGGCTAGGCAGGTGTCTAACGCCAGGGGATGGATGTGTGTGGCGTTGACCTGTTGATGAACCATGACGGCTCCTTCTGCGTCTGTGAGGCCAGTGCAAATGTAGGTTTCAGCACCTTGGATAAGGCTTGTCATGTCGATGTAGCCGGTTATCATAGCAGACTGCCACCTCCTTCTACCCTCAGGCCGGCTCACCCGTGTATGTCCCTGCTGTCTGTGGTGTTCACGGCCAGTGAGAATAATGAGCCGGAGCTGGGTCTCCC
Source organism: Alouatta palliata (assembly GCA_004027835.1). NCBI lineage: Eukaryota > Metazoa > Chordata > Mammalia > Primates > Atelidae > Alouatta > Alouatta palliata. The sequence goes on along the minus strand of PVKV010005866.1, from coordinate 54,085 downwards.
AGTCAGCACTGCTGTTGACAACGTGAGTGCAAGTTCCAGCTCTGTTGACAGCCACCCTGAAAGCACAGAGTGAGAGCTGCTCATCAAGCTCCCGGGGGCCTGTTCAACACGAACCAGCTGCTACCAATGAAACCCAACTACTGGTGGACTGACCCCACTGGTAATGAACCAACAACACCCTTGTAAAACTTCCTTTCTTTTTTCCCTTTTCTGTTTTTACAACCCACTTGCAATGCTGTTCCTGGAGGATGCTCAGGAAAATGAGAGAAAATTATTAGGATTAGTTGGAGAGAGTGGGAGACAGATGAGACCTCTGCTAGTGAGATGTTACTTTCATTTACAAATCCCAGAAATAGAGAGGCAGAATAGGTGGGGAACAGAAGAATGTCAGGCTCTCATAGTTACCCTTAAATCGCTAAAAGATTTGTATGCTCACAGGCCGTGAGGAACACATACTTTTTTCTTCACAGTCCCTTGCTTTTGTTTTTGAACAAAAAACGGTTTTGCTACAAATACCCGTGTGGCATAACTTCACATTGTGTTGTAAGATTTGTCATCGGTAAGGAAAACATCTGCCTAAATTACAGGAAGTTTTGTATTATACAACTCTGAAAATTCTTCCATTTCTTTATTAACTAGCAGCTTTAGTTTGTAATTTATGAAATCTGTGGGGATCTTTTACTGGGATTTCTTATTTTTGTGTCTTGTTTTTTCCCCCTAATTTGGTAGAAGGGTCAAAGTGAATATAACCTAATAAAGGCTTCTTAATGATGAAATTGGCATGTGTGCATGACAAGATGGAAATAAACAGTACTGCAATGTCCAGTACACAAAATAACATTTACTCAATGTAGATAAAATCACACTAGTTTAAAATATGTGTGTGGACTTCTATTTGTCAGTCTTCGGTCTTGTTTGAAGGATATGTGCTCTGTTAACGTTGCTTTTTCAATACACGCTAGTCTAACAACAACAAAAAAAGAAATTTTATTATGATGCCTCCTTTTCTTTTTATGGCATTCCCTCATAGGTGTCATGTTAGCGTTACCCTCTTCACCCTTCCTAGAACGAGGACAGAGTTACCTATGTTCAGTATTTGCTGAATAGAAAGGTTGTGTGACTTTTTCTTGTCTCTGTTCACTGTTACTTGGGTTATGGCCGGACCCTTTTCTCCGATGTTCATCTGGAGGTAGATTGGTGCATAAAAATCCTCCCTTTTCAGCACACACTGCTACTGTCTCCCTCCACGCTGTTTATGGTGACAGCCCTACGTACCCAGTGAACCCTGGACCACCACAAGCTTCCTTCTTCCCTACCTTTTCTCCCTCTGTCCCACAGGTTGCAATTGCCTGCCTGGTAGATTCTGGACATTATAACCTCCAGCTAGATCTAGAAACAGTGTCATATTTCCTAAGTTCCAGATGGCACAATTTTTCATATCTTAATATTTCTGAAATTAGGCTTTGTTTTGTGATCAAGAGATTATCCCCTCAAAGCCGTTAATAAATCACTGATGAATCTTAGAAGACATCTTACAATAGAGGAAATCCTATAATAATAGCTGCAATGTCTTGACTGATTGCATTTATATGCACATTATCAGTGAATCCTCACAAATCCCTCTGCAGTGAGCATTCTTAGCTTCATTTTGAAAATGAGAAAAGCAAGGCGTAGAGAAATAGAATAACTTACTGTGGCCACAGCAATGTGATCAATCCTGGATCTGTGCTATTCCAAGCCTCAGGTCACTCCAGGCTACTCAGAGAGATGGGGATGGGTGACGCAGAATAGCTACGCTCTAGTCACGTAGAAGGTAACCAGAGATGGTCGTCCCGTGCTCCAGTGAGTCCACCCTCAGGGTTTCTGAGCAGAGTCAGTGTGGGGTGGTGGGGGGAGAAAGGACAGGCCTGCAGGTGGACAGATTTCACTCATGGAAGCATAGGTGGTGTTCCTGACTATAAATCATGGGCCCTGTGGGCAGAAGAGACTTTGTCCAGAATCTGACCCAGAGGGTGCGTCTGTCTCAGAGGCCAAGACTTTTTGTTGTTACTTTTTTTGTTTTGTTTTTTTCTGTGTCTTCAAGTACTTTGGAACTGTTAGATTTTTTTTTTTTTTTTTTTTTTTTGCAAAAGTCATCGTGGGTTTTGCCATTAAGAATAATGGCAAAATGACTTTTGCACCAACCTAATCAATTCAATCAGAGATTGTTTTTCCTGCTTCCATATCTCTAGCCTCCAGCTCTGTGTCTGGCACATAATGGATGCCCCTGAGTGCTTGTTGAAAAACTGAGGCTGCATTTGGGGCCACTACCCACTACCCAGAAGCCATTCATAACATTTTTCTTTTTAAATTTACTATTTATTTTCTTTAAGGTGGCATGCACCTGTAGTCCCAGCTACTTGGGAGGCTGAGGCAGGAGAATCCCTTGAACCCAGGAGGCGGAGGTTTCAGTGAGCTGAGATTGTGCCACTGCACTCCAGCCTGGGCAACAGAGCGAGACTCTGTCTTGAAAAAAAGAAAAAAAAAAAAAAGAAAAATAAACCTTTTCCCTCTTATCAGCAGCCTCCTCAAGGTCACCTGTGGTTAATATTCTTAGAAATCAGAGAGAAATGTGCACACAGACTGCAGCTATTTTTAAACACACGTGGAATCCCAGTGTCCACAATGAGCTGCACCTTGCTTTTATTTCATTTACTAATAGAGCTCATGAATCTCGGCACTGTCAGTACTGACAGGTCTCTGCCATCGCTGTGACAGCTGCCAGTGCCCCGCTCTGCACAGGTTGTGGGTAATTCATCTGCCAGCTCTCTAACGATGAAAATTTAGTTCGTTCTGTTTTTGTTGCTGCTGTTGCTGTTTCAAAATTCTATCATAAGCATCTTGCTTTTAGAACTTTTATGTTCTTTCAATTATATCCTTAGAGAAATCCTGGAATAGGGGTTTTTTGAGACCATTTGGTTCATTTAGATGTTGGAGAGAACAGCTGCTAAGTTGCCATTTGGAGAAGAGGCCCCTCCACACACTGCACGAAGGGGCCTGTTTCCCTCAGCTCACCAGCCTGGGGTGTTAAAAACCTGTGTAGTCTTGGAAAACTGAGATGTGTAAAATAATACCATTCTGTTTTGCTTTGCATGTTTAAATTACAAAGGAAGTTGAACATGTTTTCATGTGTTTATTGGCTGTTTTTCTGCGAACTGTTTACTTATATTCTTAGTCCAGCTTTCTATGGTGTTGATAATGGCTTTTTCTTCATGTTGATATTTCATGTGTCCTTTATAAATTAGGCTTATTAGGACTTTATTCAATTTATTTGTGTGAACTATTTTTTCAGGTTTGTTATTTGTATTTTGATTTTATGGTATTTTTATCCTACAAGAGTTTCACAGATTCACAGAACCAAATCCCCTGGTTTTCTTTTGTGGCTTCTGGATTTACGTGAAATCTCTTTCTTGGAAAGGTCTTTTGTACTGCAAAATGGTAAGCCATGTATTACTACAGTGCTGGCACACACACAAATGAAGCCCTCTATTTTTTGTCAAATAAATTAAAAACAGAATATGATCTCATGTTTTTAATGTTTAAAATTTTGGCCTTGGATTTTATTTTTGAATAAAAAGTGAGGTGTAGGGACCTAGGTTTATATTTTTGAATGGCTAGTCATTTATTTCAATACTACTTACTCATTAACCCATTTTCACCACTAATTTAATAGATTGCAGTTTTAAAGTGAAAGTCCCCGTATTAATGTTAATTGTCTTTGGAGTGTTCGAAATGCCTTTCATGTATGGTCTGAGTTTCCAGTTACCGTGGAAGCTTGGCTGATTCTTTAGAGGAAGCCCTAAGGAACTAAATCATCTTTCGTGTATGGCACTAAGTAGAGCTGTGCTAAGCCAGGCAGGTCAAGGCCTTCTTACTTGCTCAGGTTCCCAGTGAAGTGAGCTCTTACTAAACTAACAGGCAGTCACGTGTTCCCCAAAGCTCAGTTGGCCAGCTCTGTAGGGTTGGGAAAGACAGGAAGGGAGAAGACCAAGACCCCACGTGTCCTCATGGAGTCCCTCCTGCAGTGTCTGCCCGGGGCTGTGCAAAGCCTTGGGGTTTCCCTGCCACTCTGTAGCTATGAGGGGCCGGAGGTCCACAACCCTGCCTGCTACTGGGGGACCTCCAACCCTGGAAGACCCATGGAGACCTGCCTGCTGAGAGGTGGGATGATCAAACAGGATCTCTAATGGCTTACAGCTGGCCTGGGTGGCTCCCCACCCTGGAGATAGGGACTGGAGAACCTGAAGTCTGGGTGTCAGCATGGGGATCCAGAAGAAGGAATCACTTTTACAGGCACCAGGAGAAAAGCTAGAGAAACTCAGTGCAGCTGACTTAGATGGGCTAAAAAGTTGGAAGGAATTTTGGAAGCTGAAGAGTGAAGTGGATACTTGGAAAGCTGAAAGGGGCCCTGGCCCAGGGGACAAAGGTTCTATTTGCAGGCCCAGGGGCTGCCAAAGACTCATCATGTGACTCCGGGAAAGTCACGGAACTTCCGTGAAGCTCACTTCAGAGAAGCAAATGACACTTCCCTTGTGGGGTTGGGGGAGAATTTCCCGGTTCAGCCTCCTCATGTCACCACGTGGGGTTTAGGGAATGAGGTGGGGGCTGATGTGGGCGCTAGGACGGAGGCAGCGCCAGCATTCATGCTGGGATGTGATGGAGGTGGCACTGGACATGCACAGAAGCCTTCAGAATCGTGCCCACAGCAGGGGTGGCAAACTCAAAGGCTCCACGGGCCAGGCAGGTGTAAATGGCCTGAGTGAGGCTGTGAAGCCCTGGAGACCCTGAGTTCTGACCCTGAGGAGCCCGCCCTGTTCACTTCTCTCCGCAGGCCCACCTGGTCCCGGTACTGCCGGTACTCTGACACCCTGGCGCGGTGGCTGGACGGTTGCAGGCTGTAGCCACCTGCGTGGCCCCCACAGCACCCCCCGGTTGCGTCTTGTGAATGAAGGTGCTTCTCTGCGTGCTGCTTTAGTCAGTCCTGCTGACGATCTCACCGCTCGGCAGCTCCAGTTGGAAAAGGACAAAAGTTTGCTTCATCCAGGGATGCGGGGTGCAGAATAAACCAGACTAGGTCTCAGCTGAGGCCAAAGGTCTCTGCTTTTGTTACGATTATTTCTGTGATCACCATTATTTACTATTATTGTGATTTATTATTATTTAATCCCGGAGGAATTGAAGGAAGGAAATTATCTGAAAAACAAGATGTGTTCATGAAGGTCAATACTAAACAGGAAAAGGAAGGACAGGTACAGTGGAAGCAAAGAGGAAAGAAGAGAGGAAGAGAGGCTGGCATGAGCAGGGCCTCCAGCCAAGGCGGGTGCACACTGCGGCACACAGGGGAGGGAGGAGCCCACAGAATCCTCTTTGCACATCTGTGGAGGGAATCCAGTGACAGTTGCTCACTTCTTACAGAAAGTCTCTAAAAATTATAAATAGATATATTTGCATTAGAGAAATTCAGGAAAATACAGAAATGTTAAAAAGGAGAAAAATTTTCCTATAATCTCAGTACTCAGTTACGTTTTGATTGCATTTTTTTTTCTGGTCTTTCTTCTGTATAGGGTTTTTATTCTTTTTCAAAAATGCCGTGATAATGCTGTAATTAGAAGGTTTAGCACCTGGCTTTTCAGAAAGAAAGCAAACAAATAAGGTGAGACACTTTCCCCCACATCTGTTTCAATTTTAAGCAGCAAGGGTTTCTTTTGGAAGCTTAACGGCTTACAAGGTCCTTCATGGAACGGAGCACGGCTGTCAGCCTGGGCTTCCTGGGCACACCTGCTTGAGACCTGGTAGCAGCCACAGTAGCACAGGTATCTGCTCAGCAGGTCAGGTCACCTGTGGGACCGACACCATCCATCAGGGGCATTGGAGAACATAGTTCTTCGCCTTCCAGTCCTAGTACAGGAACAAAAGAACTACAGTGCTATGGAAACTGCCTGTTGGTCACAACGTGCTTTACTACGGTATTGTAAATTCTTCAGAGTGAAATTTTAGTGCCAGTGAATATTCCGGTATATGACATACCATATCTAGTTTAACTTTTGCTCTACTGTCAGATTTTTTTTTTTTTTTTTTGAGATGGAGTCTTGCTCTGTTACCCAGAGTGCAATGGCGTGATCTCGGCTCACTGCAACTTCTGCCCCCCAGGTTCAAGTGATTCTCCTGCCTCTGCCTCCTGATTAGATGGGACTACAGTCACTGCCAACACTGCCTGGCTAATTTTTGTATTTTTAGTAAAGACAGGGTTTCACCATGTTGGCCAGGATGGTCTCGAACTCCTGATCTCAAGTGATCCACCCGCCCGACCTCCCAAAGTGTTGGGATTGCGGGCGTGAGCCACCAAGCCCAGCCCGTCAGATCTTTAGATATCGCCATCTTAAAAAGCAATACAAAGGGTGCTGAAGTGCCTGTTTGGATCTGCCCCTTTTTATTTCTTACATTTTAAAAATTACACAAACAACATATATTTAATGAAGAAAACCTGGGTAGCGTAACTAGTCATAAAGAAGGAAATTAAGAATGTCCCCCCGCTGGAAACAGAAGTGTTCATCATTGTCTTGTAGTTAAAGTGGGGAACCCTGACTTGGGGATGGTCAGTGTTAGACGTTTAGCGTGTAACCCTCGCTACTTTGTGTGTGTGCGCGCGTGTGTATGTGTGCGTATGCATGTGCATGCACGTGTATGTATGGGTGTGCATGTGTGTGCGTGTGTGCGTGCATTGCAGGTGTGTGTGCACGTGTGTGGGTGTGTGTGCATGTGTGTGGGTGTGTGTTTACATGTGCGTGTGTGTGTGCGCGTGTGCGCGTGTGCATGCATATTTTTCCCCTTATGGACATGGACTACTAAACATGTAGTTTTGTATCTTGCTTTTTTCATTCAATATTTTGTGATCTAATGTTTCAGGTCTATGACATAGATCCTAGCACCATTTTTAACAACTGCACAGCTTTCCATTATATAGACAAACTATCATGTATGTAAGTCTTTATTGCTACTCTTTGTAATTCAGAGAAAACTGAAGAAATTAGGTGAAGAGCGGCCATGTGAAAGGCAGGCAGGATCCAAAGCAGTTCAGCGCTTCTTTTCATCTTCAGACGGAAGAAATGGCTGTTAAGTTAGAATTTCAGAGACAGAACCTTACTCAGGTTCAGTAATGATCATCGAGCTTAATCAAACGGTTTTGTGTGGCTTTCCCTCCTCTCTAGAGAAGAAGGTATTCTGTACTCCCCAACCACACAGCGTGAATCATATGGTAAAATTACCGACAGTGGCACTTGTACTTGAGATCAATGTGAAGCTTTGATCAGCTTTTTTATTGAGCTGGGAACCCCACACCGTTTCCGAGGGTGGGTCCAAGAGCGATAACGCACATAACCTCAACCCAGCCCTAACGCAGAATTAACCACCTGCAATTGATGAAAACGCTATCTCCTCGAGTGCCAAATCCAGCGTTTTGCCGCCTCCTTCCAGCCCACTGCTTCTCCTGCGGCTCATCATCCTCTAATGGCCACCTGTGTCAACATGGGCGTGAGGCGTGAGGACAGAGCAAATGTTAGCGTATTGATTGGAACAACCTCTCTTGGGCTGCCACGCCCACTGATCGTGGGTGTTAGAGTGAGCCCTCATTCTGGGGGCAGATCCCCTTGTCTTGTTCACAGAATGATCCAAGCTGGGTTAGGAAATCTCAATAGCAACAGCTCTTGTTATTATTCTGTTGCCAGCAGCTATCATATTAACTCCAACTGTATAAATAGGACACAGGCCTTTGCATACAATATTTCCAAGCTTTGCAAAACTTCTTAAGGTAGTTATGAATCATACCTGTATTACAGATGGTGAAACTGAGGCTCAGAGCTAACTAATTTGGCTTTAGTCTGGTAAGTGAGGAAGAGGGGATTGGAATCTCCTCAAAAGCTATATACCCACACAGAGCTCCCTTTCAAACCCTGGCAGCATATTGGTATTAATTTTCTACTCCATTCATTAGCTGGGAAATTGGATCTCCCTAGCTCTTTAATTAAGATGCTGCACTTAAGAGGTATTAGACAGCTAGTGCAGGAAAATGGTCCTCGTGTTGGTGCCCGGTCCACAGGCTGCGAAACTGAGGGAATTTTCTCAGCTGCACAAAATAAATAGAGAAGACAGGGTGGGAATCGGCAGTGTTTCTAAGCTTCTGGCATAGTAAAAACCGCCTTGGGTGGACTGGACACCGTGGCCATGCCTGTAATCCCAGGACTTTGGGAGGCTGAAGCGGGCAGATCTTCTGGGGCCAGGAGTTTGAGACCAGCCTAGCCAACATGGGTAAACCACATCTCTATTAAAAATACCAAAAATTAGTCAGGGACGGTGGTGGACGCCTGTAGTCCCATCTGCCTGGGAGGCTGAAGCATGAGAATTGCTTGAACTCAGGAGGTGGAGGTTGCAGCAAGCTGAGATCACACTGCTGTACTCCATCCTGAGCCACAGAGCAAATTTAAACAAGATTAAAAAAAAAAAAATCCCCTGGGGTGGCTGTTAAAATGCTGATTCCTGGGCCATGTGCCAGACCTACTGAATCCATATTTCCAGAGATGTGGTCCAGGGAATCTGTGTTTTCAAAGCTTCTCCAGATAACTCTGATCTTTGGGAAACTTGGGAGATACCGGCCAGTACAGAGAGTATAGGGCTGGAAAAATGTTGGAAGTCATAGGGATCGTTCCTGGCTCGGCCACTTATCATCGAGCCAGTTAATTCCTTGAGCCTCATACTTCCTACCTGCAACTGCAGTGAGCGACCCTGGCTGTGCTGGCTGCACTGTGGTGGTGTTGAGGGGGCGGCAGTGAGGCCGTGGGGGATCTTCTGATTTCTGGGATCGTTTCCCTGCTTCCCAGCACCATGTTGACTTTATGAGTGAAAAGACTGCTGTGGATATGCCACCAGGAGGGGCTGGGGCGGGGTGTGTGTGTGTGTGTGTGTGTGTGTGTGTGTGTGTGTGTGTGTCTGGGTCTGGTGCCATGTGTATCCTGCAGCGTAGCCCGTCCAAGTCTCTTACTGGGGTAAGAAGATTGTATCTCTCTCATCCTCAGGGGCTACTTTCCACGATTGTCCCTAAGTGGTGGCTGGTTTTGCTTTGAATTTTAAACCCTGCGTACTTCTGAGCTAGAGGCGAGCCAGGCAGCCTCTGCTCCCCATCGCTGCTCCCTCCTTCCTCCCTAAAGTTCTCTAGCTCCTTTGAAGCAGTGTTCCTGCTGCATTCTCCTGCATTCTCCTATTCCTGTCCCTCATTCACTGAAGATTTTGGCTCCCGAATCGCTGTTTTTCCACCACGACTGCGGTCATCATTCTTGGTGGCTTCAGTATTTAGGCAAGTCACCAGCACCCTGGCATCTTGGTTCCCTGAGGTCACCACCTGCAAAGATCTAGTACCTTAAAAATCGCAATTCTAGGCCAGGCACAGTGGCTCACGCCTGTAATCCCAGGACTTTGGGAGGCCAAGACGGGCAGATCACCTGAGGTCAGGAGTTCGAGACCAGCCTGCCCAACACGGGCATTCACACAAACCTAGATGATATAACCCACTTCATACCTAGGCTTTTGTGTTTTCCCGTTTCACTCTGTGGGACGTAGTATTTGCCGAGTATCTCTACATGCACAGAGAATAGGATAAAACTCAGAATGGCCCCTGAACACCCAAAGAGCTGTTTGGGGACAGCTGATTCTCAAGCTAGCTGGAATTGGCTTCTCTCATTTGCCAGCCAAGGAAACGTATTATAATGGAGATTTTTAAAACCCAGAAAATCTTCTACTCCATGGGCAGACAGTGAGGGATAAAGGGGGTCACACAGTCGAGGCTACTAGCCCAGTTCCTGGACAGATGAAGCTCAGCACACACCCTGTTCCCTCTTCCCTGCTTCTCCTGGACACAGGAGACTCCCCTGTCACCCAGAGGCCAGACTGTTCTAGAATCCCGTCTTGCTGCTTCAGGACCCTGCAGCCTTCCACCCCATCTCGTTTTCATGACTAATGCAATTTTAGCACAGCTAAAAATTCTGAGAGATTTATTACATTCCCTTGTTCTAGATCAGGGACAATCTTTAATAAATCCTTGTTTTTGCCGAATTTAATATGCCATTGTCTAGGCAACAGAATTGTCTTCAATTAGATTTTAAAGCTAATATAGGAAGAAACTTTCCCCTTTCCTCACCAACATTATTAGATGAGGCCATAAGGCCTGATCAAGGGCAAACCTTGCTGGTGCCTCACGGGGAGCTTGAAGCCGGATTCTCTTTCGCAGCAGGATGGCTTCCTGCCTTTTGTCCATGGCAGGCACCTTGTGGAGGTGGTTGAGGTCACCAGTGGGAAGTGTCCACACCCACCCCAGGGCCAGGTGCTGCTCACACACAGAGCCCCACCAGAGGACTCTGACCTTGGAGAAAGAGTCACTCGTTGGGGTCTGGCCCTCAGCCATGTAAGCTCAGAAATTCAATCTTTTAAGTTCCAGAAGTTCCTGGATGCTTGAATAAACAACCAGTGAGGGACCTGAGAACAAACTGGAAAGAAAATGGATGATTCCAAGCAGTCCGGAGGTTCACATCAGCCAGATGACCACGTGTTCTCCCTGGGGGGATTGATCCTGGGAAGCCGAGTTATCCCGCAGTGGCTTGGTGCCCAGGAGCTGGCAGTGCAGGGGTACTGATGTAATGTGACGAGGTAATGGCTCCAGGCTTCCCAGGGTGAAGGGGGTCAGGCGCCACCAGCGTGCAGCCCCTACTTCCCCTCCTGCAGGCTTCCCTGGTCAACCATGGCCTCCATCGATGGACCCATTCTCCCTGCAAAGGGTGGATTCCGCTGCAGGCCTAGAGTTTGTTCCTGGGCCTCTGCACGTCTGCACATTCCTTCATGAGCTGATTTTATGGCTCAACTCACAGGACATCCTGAGTTCCTTCCTTTCCACAACCCTGAGGGGTCTCTTTTAGTCACCCTCCTGTGGGCAGAATCTTGGTTTTGACAGCCCGTGAGGGTGGAGAGGATGGTGGGTTTGGGTGGCCGGCGGCACCGTTCTGAGTAGTGTGAGAACAGGGGTCACTGCTTGCGGGGTGCTGTCACGACACACCTCGGGAGCGTTAGCTCCTCCCATCCTCCCACAGTCCTGTGAGGAAAGTACTAATATATTTCCCAGTGAGCTAAAGTCGTTCTATCTTCATAACAACATCCAAAAGACATCCAGCGTCCCCGCTCCCACTTCCTGCTGCTGCTGGAGCCTGAAGATAAAGAGGGGCAGTCAGAGGGCTGGAGAGAAGCGTAACGGACTCCTTAACAAGGAGAACCTGGTGAGCGTATTCCTATGCTGTGTTGTTCCTATTACTGCACACACTCTCACACATGTGTTTTCCTTGTGCCTCCCAGCCCCAGACGGCCTGTCTCTAGCCCTGTCTTTCCGGCTCTTTCCTCTGTCTGGGACGTCAGTCTTCAGCTGACGAGCAGAGTGCTAGGGCAGACACAAGCTGCATATTTCATGAAATCCTATTATTTAGACGAGATGAAAGCTGGCTAATGAAAACAGAATACTGAAAAGAATCAGATGAGGCCGCGTGGAGCTCACGCCTGTAATCCCAGCACTTTGGGAGGCTGAGGTAGGCGAACCATGAGCTCAGGAGTTTGAGACCAGCCTGCCCAACATGGTGAAACCCTGTCTCTACTGAAAACACAAAAATTAGCTGGGCGTAGTGGTGTGCCCCTGTAAACGCCACTACTCAGGTGGCTGAGGCACGAGAATCACTTGAACCCAGGAGTTGGAGGCTGCAATGAGCGAAGATCGTGCCACTGCACTTAGCCCTGGCGACAGAGCGAGACTCCTAAAAAAAAAAAAAAATCAGATGATTTGGTGGCTTGCCCATTTGGCCGGACGGCTCTCAGTGTGTTGGCCAAACTTAGCCATTTGGCTTTTGGCTTTTAACTGTCTTTAGGTGAGTAACTAGGACTGATTTCCAAATAAGGAAAGCGGAAGCTAGAGAGGCCGAGGAAGCTGCTGGAGGCCACAATAACAAGTGTTAGACTGACAGTTCTGAAAAGTCTGTCTGGAGTTGAGCTGGTGTCTTTGTGCCATTCAGCAGGATAAGGGCGCAGGAGAGAAGGCAAGATAGAACTCAGAATGGCTCTTGGTATATCTGAAGAACTGCTTGTGGGGTGCGGTTGATCCTTGACTTTTATGCACCAAAAAGTGACTAGGGCAGGCACAGTGACTCACACCTGTAATCCCAGCACTTTGGGAGGCTGAGGTGGGCGAATCGCTTGAGCCCAGGAGTTTAAGACCAGACTGGGCAACATGGTGAAACCCGGTCTCTACTAAAAATGCAAAAAAGTAGCCAGGCGTAGTGGTGCATACGTTGAGTCCCAGCTTCTCAGGGGAGCTGAGGTGGAAGGATGGCTTGAGGCTTCAGTGGGTTGTGATTGTGCCACTGCACTCCAGCCTGGGCAACAGAGCGGGACCCTGTCTCAAAAAAACAAAAAATAGGTCAATTACTACGAAGTCCAGAAAGGAGAGAAAATAGTTGAGGAGTAATTAGAAAAACCTAATGAATTCTAAGAAAATACACAGTGCAAGGTGTGGTGCTCTGTTGCTCCTGTCACTTGGCACGGTGGCAAGGACACAGGAAGGACAGGTGGGGACAGTGGCAAGCTGAAGGGGGGCCATATCAGTGTTGCTGATTCTGTGATTTGTCAAAAACAGCTAGAAATCCTGATTTTTATATTAAATCTCCCACATCATAAGTGTGACTTCAAATTAATTTTAAACACCATGTGGGGCATTCTAAGCAAATTTACATACTGGCTCTGGAGACCAGTAACCTTGACAGTTGGTTGGCATGAAACCACCACTAAATCCCAAAGTTGAGTGGAAAGTACAGGTTTCATGTGGTGCTGTGGGGGATGAAAATTCTGACTACAGTGAAGAATAGATGAAGAGGTCAAGAAGTACTTACAAGAATTACATTTTACCATGCAAAGGAAATTCGTTTCAACTGCGTTACCCAGCACTTGGAGTCAATAATTTAAAGAACAGGTTTTGGGACCAGAAAAATCTGTTGCCGAATCCCAGCTCTGCCACTGATTCACTCTGCAACCCACAGCAGACTGACCTCTCGGTGCTTTGTTTCCTCACATCAGAATTCTTGATGCTTTCGATGCAATCAGATAGATATGAAAAGCACGATAAGGAGCAGATGAAAGGTTCTCAAACAATGGTACTTGCTAAAATAGCAAGAATAAGAATGATCATTGTGGTAATGATGACAGCGGTTATCACTACATTTCTAAACTTCAAGGAACGTTCTACTGGGAACTCGGCTTCTAAAAGTTCTTTTCCTGGGTGATTTTTCCATGAGAGTAATGAGGCACTTTGGTGATACTTTTTCATTTCACTATGTTATACTTACATTTAGAAGTCGCAAAGCCTAGCGCATATATATATATAGAGAGAGAGAGAGCAAATATATATGTATATATTAGCAAATATATATATACATATATATATACATGTGTGCGTGTATATATATATATATATTTGTTTTTCTATCTGCAAAGCCTTCAGGGAACTCAAGTAATCCATTCAAATTCAAACCCAGGGGGAATTTCTGACAATGGACTTTAACAGCTTCAGGCATCTCAAAAAGCTTCTATCTACTGACCTTTAAGGGAGGGTGTGCTTTGGGAGGATTCACACAGAATTCAGCCCCTTTCTCAGGCACAGGGCTTCTTAATCCCATTCTCCATCCCTTCCTGGTTGCCCACCATAGTGTGCTATTCCCTGTAGCCCAATCTGTAGTCGTTGCGGGCGATGGGAAAAGTGGTCGTCCTGAAATCTCTCCTCCCAGGACCTGCGCACACACGCGCACACCCTCCCCTAGTCCCACGCTCGGGCTGGAGCTGAACAGCTTGTACTAAGTACTCGGTAAGAGTATGCGTGTGAAGTAGTGAGCCTTCTGTGTGAAGTAATGAGCCTTGTGTGTGAAGTAGTGAGCCTTGTGTGTGAAGTAGTGACCCTTGTGTTGTGGGAACAGTAAGAAAGTCTTTCAACACAGTCCCATGTCACCCTAGATCATCCCAATAGAGAGAAAGCGGATCTGTTACAAATAGGGCCAGCACCCAGGAATATAGGGGTTGGGGCTTCCAGGACAGCTGATGCCCAATGTCCAGGACCCTCACCTCATTCCCGACTCACTTTCCACCTCCCCAGGCTGCCTGTACCAGCTCCAGGCTTTTAGGTTTTGCACCCTAGTTTTTTTTTTTTTTTTTTTTTTTTTTTTTTTTTTTTTTTTTTTTTTTTTTTTTTTTTGAGACAGAGTTTCACTTGTTGCCCAGGCTGGAGTGCAGTGGTGCGATCTCAGCTCACTGCAACCTCCGCCTCCGGGGTTCAAGCGATTTTCCTGCCTCAGCCTCCTGAGTAGCTGGGACTATAGGCATCCACCACCATACCTGGCTAATTTTTTTTTTTTTTTTGTATTTTTGTAGAGATGAGGTCTCACCATGTTGACCAGGTTGGTCTCAAACTCTTGACCTCAAGGGATCTGCCCTCCTCAGCCTCCTGAAGTGCTGGGATTACAGGCGTGAGCCACTGCACCCAACCTTGCAGCCTACTTCTAGCCCCATCCAGACCTAATATGGCAGCCCTGGCTTCTCCTGATGAGCTTTGAACCCTTGCAATACATGCTGTGGGTGCCCCATACTGACCTGTCCCGTGCTCATGGACCTCACATGTCGATTCCCAGCAGCTGCAACTTGCTGCCCGAAGCAGGCTTTCTCAGGCTTCTTAAGCCCATTAAGCTGCTGCAAAGAGCAAGCTGTGCTGGGACGTTAAGCCCCACTCCCCAGCAGCCCTGACCAACGGTGGATGGGAGTCGGGGTGGATAAATCCCTCAACTTCCTCGCCCACTGCTAGGCAGACAAGGCTGAGGCGTGCTCCACCCTGACTCTGAAAGGTGCCGATGGGACTGAACTCTCACTGCTCTCAGGGGTGACCTGCGCATTGAAGCCCCTGTGTCACTGTCTTGTTTCTGTAACTCACTTCCCCACTCTCACGCTGTCGTCTCCTAGAATCACCTCCAAATCAACTCCTTGTCTGCCTCTGGCAGCCCTCTTCCTTACCTTATGCAGTAAGACAGCGTTCACTAACCATCGCTATACGCCAGACACGGGATCCATCTCACATCTGCTCTTTGAGGTGGGTGCAATATCACTGCCACTCGGCAAATGAGGAAACGGAGGCCACAGGGGCAGCAACGGGCAGAGTTAGGATCTGAATTCAAATCTTTCTGGTTCCAAAAGTCTTTCCTGTCCCATCACATGACGCTCGCTTGATTCTTTTCACTCTGGGTCTCTCCCCGGCCTGACCAAGCCCTGGTTACCAGGACAGAAATGGACATGGCTGACCAGTTACTGTGACACCAGTCATCACCATAAGCAGGAAACTGTAGTTCAGGAACCAATTGTGCTGAGACAGCTGGCTCCAGCCCACAGAGGCCGGCAGCATGATTATTTTAAGAATACTCCTGGCCACAGAACAGCAGCCTTTGTGACTGTGGAGGTTGGCACACGAACAGTGATGCCCTCCCTATTAACAGGCTGTGTAGGAAGACCCAGTGGAAAAACCCAGCTTGGAGGCTCTGTAGTCGGCTTTGCCATGGAACGTTCTATTCCTTGTAGGAAATGGAAAACTGACTATTGGGAGGTCTGGAGTCCAGCTCCCATCCTTCCCTTTAGTGTCTGCATGGGTTTCAGCTTCTTGCTTCCCCACACTGAACCTCAGTTTCACGGACTGCATGTACTGAGTCTGCAAGCGTAAGCCATTGTGGATCACGTGTGCTGAAGAGCAGTTTCACGGATACATGTGCTGAGTCTGCACGCGTAAGCCATTGTGGATCACGTGTGCTGAAGAGCAGTTTCACGGATTCATGCGCTGAGTCTGCAAGCGTAAGCCATTATGGATCACGTGTGCTGAAGAGCAGTTTCACGGATACATGTGCTGAGTCTGCACGCGTAAGCCATTGTGGATCACGTGTGCTGAAGAGCAGTTTCACGGATACATGTGCTGCGTCTGCAAGCGTAAGCCATTGTGGATCACGTGTGCTGAAGAGCAGTTTCACGGATACATGTGCTGCGTCTGCAAGCGTAAGCCATTGTGGATCACGTGTGCTGAAGAGCAGTTTCACGGATACATGTGCTGAGTCTGCAAGCGTAAGCCATTGTGGATCACGTGTGCTGAAGAGCAGTTTCACGGATACATGCGCTGAGTCTGCACGCATAAGCCAGTGTGGTTCCATCAACTGTAACATGAAGAACTGGGTGAATTTTAAGTGTTGGGCGATTTGTTTCGATGTTTTTCAATAATGTTTGGTCTGTGCTTGACCCCGGGTCTTGGTGGCTGTGTCCAGGACCCAACTTCATCTTTGGACAAGGTGAAAAAAATCATGGCTATGTTTCACCCAGATCAAAGGAACCACGCGATTGGCCAGAAATATATTTCTATTGTGTACTCAGATTCTAGAAAAGATGGACATTTGTTCATTCCTGCATTCAAATAACCAATCGCCCTTTAGAGCACACCCTTGCTCCAGGCCCTGCGCTTGGCACATGAATACAGAGAAGACAACACAGGACCCTTGAATTCCAGCGTCAGGAAATGCCACTGGAATGTGATTAACCGGGGTGAGTGGGCTTGAGGAAGACCTGGGCTCTCTCTGCCTCCCCTGAGTGTGGTGTCATCTCCTTTAGTAAGGGAATAAACCACAGCAGCTCTGTAGAGGAAGATAAGCACCATCCAGACCAGGGCAGCGGCATCCAGTATTGAGACCGGAGATGGAACTACTAACCACTGTAACTGCTAACAAGGCCCGTGTTGCCAGGGGAGTTCCAGGGGAGAATCAGGAAGGGCTTCCCAGATGTTTAGAAGGTTCACAGGACATCAGAGGTGAACACGGAGAGGGTGCTGCCAGCAGACCAAGTGCCTGCAAAGTCCTCCAGGGAGGAACGAGGGAAGCAAAAAGTCCTCCAGGGAGGAACGAGGGAAGCAAAGTCCTCCAGGGAGGAACGAGGGAAGCAAAGTCCTCCAGGGAGGAACGAGGGAAGCAAAAAGTCCTCCAGGGAGGAACGAGGGAAGCAAAGTCCTCCAGGGAGGAACGAGAGAAGCCTGTTTGGGACAGAAGTTGTTTCAGTTGGATGCGGCAGAGGCTCCCTGAAGACAAAAAGAAGATGGGGAAAATGCTGGAAACAACCAGTCATACTGTATGAAGAAGGCTGTGAATTCAGATGGAGGCGTAGTCAATTCTGGAGAGATTTGGTAGATGAACTCTACCAGTCAGCATTCTGAGTAACGAGCAACAGAAATCCATTCCCAGTAACTTTAGCAAAGAGAGGAATTTATTAGAAGAATGTGGTAAAGCCTGAAGAATTGAAGGAAAAGCTGACCAAGTGGGCCTCAGAAGATACAGGTACCAGGACATGCAGAAGGAAATAGTGGTGTGAGTACTGGGTAGTCAGCATTGCTGCAATAAAGCTTCCTAACAAATAGTCCCCAAATCTTAGTGGTTCACAGCAACAAACACGTCATTTTTCTTGCTCCCAGGCCTGGATTTTGGCTGGCATTGCTCTCCTTCAGGCCACAGCTGAGTTGTGGTCTGCAATGTGTCTCTTTGTTCTCCCTGGACCAGGGGCTACCTGGGGCTTTTCTTTTCATAACAGAGGGCAGAAGAGCAAGCCAGACCACGGAAGAATGTTTAAGGCCTGTGTTCTGATCATGCTCAGTAATATTCCCTTGGCCAAGGCATGTCCTGGAGAAAGAGAAGGAAAAATAGGAGGTGGAGGTCCACGGGGGGCAGTGTGGAGGAAGGGGCTGGTGTTTCAGGGAAACCCTGCAACTGCTAACTAGGCCCGTGTTTCCAGGGGGACTGAATGTACTGAAGTCCATCCAGCCAGCCAGAGTCCCTCCTCCACTCAGAATCTCAGTGACTCCAGAACTTCAGTGACTCCAGCTTTCCCTACTTCTGATGATGGTTGCAGAACATCCTGGAAGAGTTAATATTATCCCCCAGCTTCACAGCGTGGGAGTCCCTGGAGTCTTTGTTTTGTTTTGTTTAGTTTGAGATGGGGTCTTGCTGTGTTACCCAGGCTGACAGAGCAAGCAATCCTTGAGCAATCTATCCTCAAGCAATCCTCCTGCCTCAGCCTCGAGAGTAGCTGGGATTACAAGTGTACGCTACCACGCCCAGTTCTGGAGTGGTTTTACACGTTCCTTCTCAGACTCGGGTGTTAAAACTGAACTCGCTGGGAGCAGCCTGCATGCCCAAATGCTTGCATGAAGCCTCCAGCCTTGTGGCCCCCCAGGACTGACCAGGGACCCAAGAGATCAGATCACGCACGAGTTGTGGAATAGGGGAGTTAAAACCTCTTTTCTGGATCCAGGTTGAAAGCATTCCACTTGCCATCGCCCCTCTGGATGGGGAGCAAAGCTCCCAAAGGTTGCCGCTGAAGCCATCAGCCCTCTCCAACTCTGCGTCTGGGCCTCCGAGAGCCTGGGGTTCCTCTGGGAGGACAGCTTGGCCATTGCCTCCTGCGAGCTGCTGTGCCTTTAGCTGCTCTCTAGTTCAAACATAAAACTTTTTATTCCAACTGGTGATTTTCCTCTCTTGGCCGGGGCCGAGGCTTCTGTTTCTACCAGCAGAGCTCTGGCTGCTAGGTGACAGCCTCACTTCTGGTTCCAGAGGCAGCTAAGGCAGAAATGAACCAAAAAGATCCGAGGCCTTCACTGTAAAAACAAAATATGAAACCAAACGAGAAAATAAGACCCTAAATTAATTCGAGAGTTACGTAACAACCAGACGTGGTTCTAATGTCCTCCCTACCAGCCTGCCAAGACCAGTGGGATATATTTAAATGCATTTTTCAAAACAGGAAAAAAGTAGAAAGTTGAACTGATAAATATAGTTGGCTTTTGACTGCGAAAGGAAATTTCTAATTACATAGCTTTTCTAAGCTCCACAAATCAGATCTATACCTTTCATTAGGCTTTGAGTCTTCAGTGGAACTTATTAAAACAATTAGATCAGCAGAGAACTGCAGCCATCAGCATTTCTCACAGCTGCGCTGGGGATTTAAGCTTTTCATTAAAATTGGATGGAGGCTTGCAAATCAATAAGAAGTGGATGAACGTTCCACATGAAAAACGAGCAAAGAATGTGAATAGGCAATTCACAATAGAATCGCAAGCGGCCAATAAACAAATAAAAAAATTGCCAAACTCATTAGCAGCTGAGGCAATACATTAAAACAATAACGAGAACTTGTTTTTAATCTATTAAATGGCAAGCATTTTTAAAATGATAATACACAGATGGGCGAATATGCAATGAACTGCTATTTTGATGCACTTGGTTGGAATGCAGTTAGAGGGGACCTTTCTAGAAAGCACTTTGGGCACATACTGAGAGTCTTAAACATATGCACGCATTTTGGCTGAGCAATATGGTGCCCATATTTACAAAAATGTTCACATAGCATTGTGGATAGAAATTTGAAAAACAGAATCTATCCAACAATGAAATATTAGTTAAAGAAAAAGAAATGACTTAAATACATGCAAAAGTATTCTCAGATTGTGAAAGGAAAAAAGCAGGTTATAAAATTACATATATGTTGTGAGTTCATTTTGTAAGTGAAAGAGAGGGTGTATGTACCTGCATAGAACACTGTCAGCTGGAGGTTCTAGAACTTTCTCAGCTCATGGAAACTTTAGCATCTCAGCAATTCTTTACGAAGCCCCTAGACACCCCTCACCATCCTCCAGTCCACCAAATAAAAACTCAACAGTTTTATTTACTAAGTAGTTGGACCCAAACAACTTACTAGTAGTGCATCTGTGGCTGATAGCTGTTGCTATATTTTTATTAAATATTTGAAATACGCCATAAGTTTTACTGCAGGGCCCTGGGGCTCCTCAACAGCTAGTTTGGAACTGCAGCTTAAACCAAAATGGCCCTAATGGTTAAGAAAGAGGGTTCTGGAACCCAGGCTACCTGTGCTGGAATGTGGGCTCTCATTTGCTGATGACTGGTCCTGTGCAAATTGTTTCTCTTTCCCGGGCCTCCATTTCCCCATCTAACAAATGCAGCTAAGAGTTCCTGCCTGTTAGGGTTCTTGTGGGATCTGTGAAATGCTGGGTGCTCCACTCTCAGCAAGAAATATCAGCCACTGTTAACTCTTCAGAAGACTGTTGGTGACTTTTATTTTTTCCTTACGCTTTGTTGCATGTTCCAGATGTTACATAATGAACATGTATTTCTTCTGTAATCAATATTTTTCGTGTTTAGATTAGAGGAAGATAGCATCTTAGCTCACCCTGTCCTGAGCACTGTACCCAGCAGAGCCAAGGACAGAGTAGGTCACACACCTTGGCAATCATTCAGGGAAGTCCCTCATGTCCTGCCTTGGGAAGGCAGAGTGTCCTTTGGGCATCTTATTCTTTAGAGACACTGGACAGCTTAGCTGCCTCTTCCCCAGCCACAGGCACCCCAGCCTTTGCCATGGCTCCCATTGTCACCTCTGCTGGAAGCACCTTTGCCCTCCGTGCCTGGCTCGGTCTCAGCCCTTCAGCAGACTCCGTCCTCCAGCCCAGTCTCGACAGGTCTTGGAAGCTGTCCTTCGGCGACCTCATCTTTACCGGATTGAAATACTCCATGTTTGTGTCTGCTTACTGCCCCCTCTCCATACTCCCTTGAGGGGAGCTCTATGAGTTCCATCTGCCTGGCATTCAGTGGGCATTTAGCAAACACTTGCTGACTTAACATTTGCTTCTTGGAGAGAGGTCCAAGTGTCATTTCAGGGATTTATATTTGTTGTTGTTACCGTTCTTGGGGACAAGGTTGCCCTTGGCAAACTCAATTTTGTCAGGAGGGTAGGGGTCCTGGAAGGGGGTCAGTGGGCAGGCGCCTTCTCCTGGGGTATGTGTGTGGGGTGTTTTTTAGGGTCAGTGAGGAAACCAGGGCTTCAGCCCTGGGCATAGGGAAGCATTGGCTGTTTCTGAGAGTGAATGGCTAGCCAGAA
The DNA here is from genome assembly GCA_004027835.1 of Alouatta palliata. Lineage (NCBI taxonomy): Eukaryota > Metazoa > Chordata > Mammalia > Primates > Atelidae > Alouatta > Alouatta palliata. The sequence continues at coordinate 32,971 of PVKV010005866.1, read as the reverse complement.
GGAGCTGACCCCATGGCACTAGTCTGAGGCCAGCAGGCCATGACATCCACACAAGCCGTCCACAGCTGATTGCTGTCTGTTCATGTGATCACTCAGCAAATGGTGATTAAGCACAGGCTGTAAGCGCAGCCCTGCGCCAGGAACTGGAAACGAGACCCAGGTGGGGTCTGGGTCTCACGGGGAGACAGACACATGCACCAGTGTGGGGCATTCATGGGTTCATATTTCTCAGTCACTTCTTTGTGCTTCCTGTCTCTCCCACCAGAATGTGATGTTTGCAGTTGCATACCCAGGGCCGAGCAGAGCCTGGCACACAGTAGGCACTTGGCATGTTTGTCCCATGAGATGAGTGAACAGCATTTGGGTGTGAGGGCTGTGGGTCCCAGAGCAATCATGGCTGCTGGGACGGACGTGTGAACAAAGCCTGCTGAAAACCAAGGCTGGAGACTGGGAAGAGACAGAGAAAGGCGGGGATCGTTTGGCGTGAGGAGGAGGATGAAGACTCTCCTGCCTGGGGGCAAGCTGTGAGGAGGAAGAGAAGGGGAAGCAGGGTCCCAATCAGTGGGAACGGCCCGAGCAAATCGAGTATGAGGGCTTCGGGGGAGAGAGGCCCAGCGCAGCAGTGGCACAGCTTCTGCCAGGTGCCCCCACGCCCTCCCATCCTCAGGACGTGTGCCAGGGAAGAAAGGCAGCCCCAGGCCCAGTCAGTGCTCACTGCGAGCAATGGGCAGTGGCTTCCAAGACTGGGGCCTTGCAAGGTGGGTTCTGAAAGGATCAGGTCAACATGTGGACAAATGGGAGACGTGCTCGAGGGCCACGGTTCAGAAGCACTTCCTGGAGGCCCTGAGACGAGCCCCAGGGACAGGCCCACTGGGCTGGCATCCTTCCTTCCCATCACCCTCCCAATGTGGACAAACAAGGCCTTTTGTCTAGTGGCCTGGGGAGAGAGACGTCTCCTTCCCTGACCCTTCCACAATCCCCTACCCCCCAACCCCAGTACCTGGAACACAGCAGCCTCCCCAGAAGTGGGTACGTTTCATTAAATGGAGTGAAATCTCAGTTGATATGAAATTGGAGGTAGAGGGCTTGGAGCGATAAGGTGGAACTTCTAAGTGCTGTTTACTTAAGTTTTAAACCAACATTGTCATTATTTCAGTACACATTATATGTTTATTACAGAAAATTAGAAAAATGCCAATAAGTACAAATTAAAAAAATTAAAACATCGTATTTCTACCACTTAAGCGTTTCTGTTGTAACTCTGGTCTAGAGATGAAAACGTTGGTACCAATTCTCCATCCCATGTGTGGCCTTGTGGTGGGTGGCCGAGACCACTCTCCCCTTGACTTTGTACCTCACTGTGTGACTTGCTTTGGCCAATGGGATGTTAGCAAACAGATACAATTAGAGGTTCGACGTGTGCTCACGTGATTGACTTGCCAATTTGCACTCTAGCCTCTCACCAAGAAAAGGACATGGCTCAGGTAGGAGTTGGCCCAAGGAGGATGAGAGACACATGGAGTAAACCAGGGCTCAGCCTTCAGCCCAGTCAGGGCAGCCAGGATAACTCCAGAGAACCTACAGATGAGAGAGCAAGTAATAAATGCTTGTTACTGCATGCCACTGAAATTTATTTTGTTACACAGTATTATTGTGGCAATTGGTGACTGATACACCCTTTGAGATATTTTTCTATATACATTTTTTAAGCCAAAATAAAACCATGCTATGTAGTTTTGTAAGCCACTTACTTCCAATCTTATATTTAGATAAAGTTTTATTTTGTTAGTACTCAAACCATATTCAAATTTCCCCAATTTACCATAAAATACCCTTTACAGCTGGTTTATCCAAACCAGTTTCAAATCAAGTTGATCTGACATTGCATCTGACTATGTCCTTAAGTCTCTTTTAGTCCAGCACATTCCCCTTTTGTATGACACTGACATGTTGAAGCTGAACATAGTTTGGCTAGAGTATGCTGCATGCTTCATAGCACAGAACACTGGGGAGCCATAATGCCTGGATGACCCTTTTGCCAAGCGCTCATGTACAAGACAAGGCAAGACCAAGGCTAAAACTTGACTGGTTTTATCAGTAAAGCCACAATAGGCCACTTTTAGACTCAGGCAGTTTATTGTCTACGAAGGAAGTATGCTAAAGGTGCCAGTTACTCATGATTCTTGTCTCACACACAAAAAAGATGACACTGAGGCTGGGCATGGTAGCTCATGCTTGCAATCCCAGTATTTTCAGAAGCCAAGGTAGGAGGTCCACTTGAGGCCGGGAGTTCAAGACCAGCCTGGCCAACATAGCAAGACCCTGTCTCAAAAAAGTAAAAGAGGGAGCAGTGGCTCACGCCTGTAATCCCAGAACTTTGGGAGGCTGAGGTGGGCGAATCACCTGAGGTCAGGAGTTTCAGACCAGCCTGGCCAACGTGGTGAAACCCTGTCTCTACTAAAAATACAAAAAAATTACCTGGGCATGGTGGCAGGTGCCTGTAATCTCAGATACTCGGGAGGCTGAGGCAGGAGAATCACTTGAACCTGGAAGGCAGAGGTTGCAGTGAGCCAAGATCGCACCGCTGCACTCCAGTCCGGGCAACAAGAGCAGGACTCCATCTGAAAAAAAAAAAAAAAGGAAAAGAAGACACTGAAACAAAAGGGGGCCAGATGATTGCAAAGCAAATTGTAGGGTCCCCCACTGCTGAGGAGCCAAGTGCACAGTGCAGCTATGTAGAGTTCGACGTTCTGAGGCGGGGAGCGGGGTGGAGCAGAGGGCCCCATACCTCATCAGTGCCTGGGAGGCCGAGAGAAACTCTCCCGTAACTGCTCCCAGGGGAGACAGGGAAGCGAACGGGAGATCGCCCCACAAGCACGCTTTACTTGCCTCTCGTTGCCTGGCGTTCTGGGAGGATCAAGAGGCATTATGGCAAGCCTCAGATTAGCTGTGGCTGGAGCCTTTGCCTGTGTCGGTCACGCCAGGTCACTGCATCATGGCTGAGCTGTTTTCCTGTACCTTCCTGAGGGAGCCTAAACTCCACTGTCTGAGCCCTTCACTAGCCATGATGCCTGTAACGTTCCCGTGGCACTGTATGAATGCTTAGTTCCATCAGCCTTTCATCAGATGATCATAATGATAAATAATGCTTGCTTGAATCAACCATTTTCATAGTGCTTTCCGTCTGCCCTTCCTTCTACATCTGTTAGCTCAGTTCTTCTGTGACAATCCCCAGTGTAATAACTTTCAGCAAGTTGGGCTATCTGGTTCCTCTGAAATAAAGTTTTGACTGAAAATGTGAGACTGATGCTTGATTTTTACAATTGCATTGTCCCACATTTTTTCGTAAGAAAATTTCAAATATACAGCAAAGTTGAAAGAATAATACTGTGAACACTCCTATACCCACCACCCAGATTGAACAGTTGTTAACATGGTCTGTATTTGCTTTATCTCTGTGTTTAAATATTTTATTTTTGCTGAAAATAGATTGCAGATATCATGATACTTCACCCCTAATCATTTCAGCATGCATCTCCTTAGAATAAGGATCTTTGGTACATTAACACAGTGTCCTTGTGACTCCTAAGGTAATTAACATTAATCCCTAATATCACGCAACATTAGACCCAAATTTAAATTTCCCCAACTGTTCCCCAAAATATCTTTATGGCTGTTTAAAATAAATAAGAGAAGTTTAGTCAAGTTTCATGCATTACAATGGTTATGTGTATTTAGTCTATTTTAGTGTAGAATAATCTCCTACTTTTTTTCCCACAGAATTGGTTTTTAAAGAGACCAGGCCAGCTGTTTTATAGAATGTCTCACATTCTAGATGAATCTGATTGCTTCTTTATGGTTCACTTGATTTGTTCTACTTCCCTGGGCTTCTTTAGGATTCAAATTTTGTCCGGAAGAAACGCAGCTGGGCTGGGTCTAAGTGAGACCGTTCTGGCATCCTGGGTAATGCTGTACCCTTCACGTTGCGTCTCTCAGGAAATGGCGTAGAGTTAGGTTGTCCACGGTGAAGGATGCTACATTGAGTCACTTAGTTGAGTTAGTGACTGCCAGATTTCTCTATTATAAAGGCACATTTCCCCTTTGTAATCTATGGGGTAAAACTTTGGCACAGTGTGGATATGTATTCTCCAACAGCCTTTCATTGTCTGCTCTGGCCTGAATATTTGTGTCCCCCCAGAATTCATAAATTGAAACCTAATGCTCAATGTAATGGTGTTAGGAAGTGGGACCTTTGGGAGATGATTAAGTCATGAAGATGGAGCCCTTGTGAATGGGATTAGTGCCCTTGTAACAGAGGCCCCAGAGAGCTGCCTTGCCCCTTCCAACATGTAAGGGCACAGCTGGAAGGTCCCATCTAGGAAACAGAAAGCAGGCTGTCACGAGACCCCAAATCAGCTGGTGTTTTGATCTTGGGCTTCCCAGCCTCCAGAACTGAGAAAAATATAATCTGTTTCTATTGTTTAGAAGCACTCAGCCTGTGGTACCTTGTTATAGCGGTTCAGTGAACTAAGCCACAACCTCCGCGAATTGCCTGATTGGTTATTACATTGGGGATTACACTGGGGATGATCGGATGGTGCCTTTCTAAGTCTATTGTTTCTTCTGCTTATGAACTGGCATTTTTCTGTAATGAAGAGCTTCCCCTAATCAATTGAGAATGAACTAAAGTTCCTACACACAAAAAAGCAGGATAGATTTTTTTTGTTCTTTAATTTTCAGAATAAGTACTCAATATTAGTTATCTTCTAGGGCAGCAATCAATTTTTCTCTTTTTTCCCTGTATTTAAAAATTATTACTATGGTCTTGCGGTCTTTGTTCAGTGTTTTATAATAAATTACAGTCATTGTCAAACTATTTCAAATTTGGCCACTGAGAGGGCTTGCCAACCTGCTCTTGTGACATGTTCCCAGTGTACACCTCACCATGATCCTCATTACTTAAAATTCTTTTAATTAAAAAAGGAATACAGCAACGGGGAACCCTAATGAAAACTGTGGACCTTGGGTGATAATGGTGTGTCAATGTAGGTTCGTCATTTGTAACCACCGCACCCCTCTGATGTGGGAGGTTGGTAGTGTGAGAGGTCGTGCAATTGCAGGGGCAGAGGCCATATGAGACGTCTTCTCGATTTCGCTGTGAACCTAAACCTGCTCTAAAGAGATAAAGTCTATTATTTATGTATGTATTTATTTATTTAGAGACAGGGTCTCACTCAGTCACCCAGGCTGGAGTGTGGTGGCGTGATCACAGCTCACTGCAGCCTCAACCTCCTATGCTCAATCCATCTTTCCACCTCAGCCTCCCAACTAGCTGGAACTACAGGTGTGCACCACCACACCCAGCTTAAAAAAATTTTTTTTTAAGAGATGGGGTTTCACCATGTTGCCCAGGTGAAGTCTATTTTTTAGAAGAGCAATACATTAATTTTTTATTAGAAAACATTAAACAATAAAATACAGAAGTCTTTCATGTCTCCTCTGTCCTTCCCTCCCTCCCTTTCTCTCAGTCCCTTCCCAGAGGTAATCACTGGGAGCCATTGAAGACACCACTGTATATGCACCCAGGGTGTGCTATGCAGCTGTGAGAAGGAATGAAGAAGACCCTCCATGTGCTCATACAGAGTGACTGCAAGACACGTTGCTGGATGGAAAAAATCAGGATGCAGAACAGTGTATAAAGTGTGTTACCATCTGTAAAAGAAAGGTGGAGAAATAAGAACGTAACACACATATGTTACACACACTCATACATTTGCGTGTTTTTACAAAAAGAAACACTGGAAAGACAAACTAGAAACTAATAAAAATTGTTGCCCATGGCGGTGGGATGGGAAGGTGAAGGAGGGGATATGAGTGGAGATGCGGCTTCTCCGAATACAGCTTTTCACATAATTTTGACTTTGCATACAAATTTTATGTATTCACAAAATAAATTAAATCAAAAAAAGAGAAAGACAAACTTTAAAACTGAAAACATATCAGGCTTAAAGGAATCTAATTGCATACTGCATTAGTAACAGAGGTAGGCCAAGAAAAAAGAAAATTCAGACATCTCTGATACAGTCCTCTGCTTCTAGTCCTCTGTGAAAACCATTCCAACAGTAAAAAGGACTGCACACAAATATTGAAGATTACTTCGTAATTTTATTAGTAGTACTAATAGTGGTTTTTAACTTTGGAAAAATTATAGGTATATTGTAAGATTAAAGCAAAGAAGTAAATTCCTGAAGCTATTCTATGTATATTAAAGAATAAAGCAAATAAGTAAATATATTCTGATATGATTAAGAATCAAACAAATTTTAGGGTAAGAGAAAACTGATTTATATACAAAAATACAATAGATGTCACGGAAAACCTGAAATGTTCCACTTGAAGTGGAGTAAATATAAACTCATAATTATATATATTGCATATAATATGTACATTTTTATTTTTTCTCTGTCAACTGGAAGGGCCTAGAAGCAATTACACCTCAGTACACTGTGCCCCCAAATCTTAGCTTCTAATAACAGCACCGGCTGATGCCACTGGTGGCTCACACCTGTAATCCCAGCACTTTGAGAGGCTGAGGCAGATGATCACTTGAAGCCAGGAGTTTGAGACCAGCCTGACCAACATGGAGAAACCCCATCTCTACTAAAAATACAAAAATTAGCTGGGCATTATGGCAGGCGCCTATAATCCCAGCTACTCAGGAGACTGAGGCAGGAGAATCGCTTGAACTCAGGAGGCGGAGGTTGCAGTGAGCCAAGATCATACCACTGCACTCCAGCCTGGGTGACAGAGAGACTCCATCTCAGAAAAGAATAATTATAAAAACAAAAATAAGCAGTACCCTTCCACACTCAAATGAATGATGGCTCTTTTAGGAAATGGCTGATTCCAGGGAAATACAAGGAGAATCTCATATGTCTTGTTGGTCCAGAAATGCTTAAAGACTAATGGGACAAAGTTTTTCTGAGACTGAGAAAATTCCATGCATACCAACTTCCAGTCTTAAAACTGGAACAAGTAGGTCACTCTATCAAATCCCCTACCGATGGACATTTGAGTCATTTCTATTTTTTGCTGTTATAACGAATGCCACCATGACAAACCTCCTGCATATATTGCTTTGTGTCGTGGACGTGTATCTTAAAGGTGAATTTCTGGAAGTGGGATTGCTTAGGTTGGCTAAAGAATAAATGAGTCTGTAGCTTTGCTAGATGTTGACAAGTTCTCCTGTACAGGAAGTGTGCCCCCATGCATGGACCCGATCCAGTAGGAACAGAATATTTCATGCCACACTTGGGAAGAAGGATGCAAATGCCCCTGAGACTTACTTTAGGGACTATGACTAGTATCAGCCTCTTTCCTGAATAATGATTTTGATGGTGGGAAAGGGGGAAGGGAGGAAAAGATGCTTTGATATCTTTGTGGGAGGTGCTAAGTCCAGACTTCTGCTTACTACTTTTCCCTGAACTAGACCTGTGTTTTCTGCCTGAATTTCTTACCCTCTGATGAGTTAAGCAAATGAGACAGCAGATTCCAACCCTTTAACTCTACAACCCATTCTCTTTGGCATCCATACCCCCTCTACTAATTAATACAGGGCACTCTCACTTCCCCAGGGCTTCCCTGGGCCCTTTGCCTATTGCTGCTGTTGGATTTGTACCCAGACAGCACAAGAGGGTCTCCCTTCTCCATCCCAGCCCTCCCACCTGTACTGGACATGGTGTTTTCTCTTAGGACTATCAACAGATATCCAGGAGAGGACCCTGTGTTTATTTACAAAATAGCAAAATGCCTCCCTAGTCTCGCTGTTCCCAACTTTTTGTTTTCCTCCCAGCAAATATAACATTTACATATTCATAGTGAAGGAAATAATGTATACAGTGGTCCTTGAATTAGTTTAGGTCAGCAAACTACAGAAAAAAAAACAACAGGGTATACTAGGCCCCTGCTTGCATAGCCAATGCCTGCGTGTCACCCCCACCCCCCTGTTAGTTGCCCTCACCCAAACCAAAGAAGTTTAGTTTAAGATGAAAGTTGACTAACCCGCAAAATAGCTCCCTTTGTGTGTTCTTATCAGCCTGCCCAGCTACTTCGGTCATAAGTCCAACACTTGAAGAGCCCTGAGCTGACTGGGATTGCAATGCATCGTGGGCTGTAACAAAATGCAGCAGGACAGCCCTAAAGAAAACACCTAAAGCCCCTACCCAACAACCGATAGGTGGTGTGCGGGAAGACTGTCACCCCACAGTCCTCAGCCTGTGAGGAACCGGGAGGGACCTGCGCTCTAGGGCATAAACTGCTTGTTGTGACCGTGTGGGTGTGCCTGCCCACCAGACACCTGATCTTGCAACGCTGTCATTAAAAGTCTCACTTTCGCTGTTCCCCGGGTCTCTGAGTCCATTCTTTGGGTTTGAACAAGTGAGTTTGTTTCTCACAGTAGGCATATCCAAATTTTATGACACTGCAAACAAATTCTGCAAGTAAATAAAGCAATGGGCATCGCAACCATTTTTGGCCCAATCCTCGCAAAAGCATCTCATACACCTGTGTGAGATTCGAGGCCCAGCTACGGCCCTGTTAGGACAGGCTCTGTTTGTATGACCCCTGGATTCCTTCCTGTCCCCATCAAGAAAGCATGATGTTAATGAGAGTGAGCTAGACTTATAAGTATTTACAGGAAGCAATCTCAAAGTATAACATTGAATGAAAGGCAAGTTGCAGAAGGAAATAGAGAGCTAATATCTCTTGACGACTCACAAAACAATGCATTGTTCATGAAGGACTCCCTATGTGCAGAATCAACATTCAGGGGTCAACGCTGGGGAAGCTGGGTGGCAGATGGTTGGTCATCACTCTGGTTGGTGCCATGCTCCATACGGGTTCTTCAATATCTTCATATTTTGTCCCCCCCACCATAGTAGCAAACTGTGAAAACAAGGATGAAAAAGAATACACAACATTAGAATGATGAGTACTGAAAAAATGTCAGGAGGAGAGATGAGGAACAGTGGGAGGATTTAGCTGGACTTGCAACTGATTTTCGTTTCCGTTCTCTTTTCTCTTTTTTAGTATTTGAAGAAATACAGGCGTATCATGGAGATATTGTAGGTTTGGTTCCAGACCATTGCAATAAAGAAAATATCAGAACAAAATGAATTACACAAGTTTTTTGTTTCCCAGTGCAGGTAAAGGTTACATTTACACTATATTGTAGTCTAGTAAGTATGCAATGACAGTATGTCTGAAAAATGTACATAGCTTAATTTAAAAATCCTTTATTGCTGAGAAGATGCCAATGATCATCTGGGTCTTCAGCAAGTCGTCTTTTTGGTAATGGAGGGTCTGGCCCCAACGTTGACGGCTGATGACTGATCAGATGGTGGTTGTCAAAGGTTGAGGTGACTGTGGCAATTTCTTAAAATAAGACAATGAAGTTTGCCTCACTGATGGACTCTTTCACAAAAGATGTGTCTGTAGCATGTAATGCTGTTTGATGGCCTTTACCCAGAGCAGAACTGCTTTCAAAATTGGAGTCAATCCTCTCAAACCCTGCTGCTGCTTTATCAACTAGATTATGTAATATTCTAAGTCCTTTGTTGTCATTTCAACAATGTGCACAGCATCTTCATTAGGAGTAGATTCCATCTCAAAAAACTGCTTCCTTTGCTCACCCACAAGAAGCAACTACTCATCCATGCAAGTTAGATCGTGAGAGTGGGGCAATTCAGTCACATCCTCAGGCTCCACTTGTAATTCTAGTTCCGTGTTATTTTTGCCACACCTATGGTGACTTCCTCCACTGAAATCGCAAACTCCTGAAAGTCATCCTTGACAGCAAAATCAGCTTCTTCCAAACTCCTGCTAATGTTGATGTTTTGACCTCCTCCCTTGAATTGTGAATGTTCTTAATGGCATCTAGAATGGTGAACATTTTCCAGAAGGTTTTCAATTTACTTTGCCCAAACCCATCAGAGGAATTACTATTTATGGTAGCTATATCCTTATGAAATGTACTTCTGAAGTAATAAGACTTGACAGTCAAAATCACTCATTTCACTATTTCAGGAGCTTCAGAATAGGTGTTGTGATAGCAGGCATGAAAAAAAACATTGACCTTCTTGTAAATCTCCATCAGAGCTCTTGAGGACCAGGTGCCTTGTCGATGAGCAGTAATGTTGTGAAAGGAATCCTTTTTTTCTCAGCAGTAGTTTCAATAGTTGGTTTAAAATATTCGGTAAACCATGCTGCAAACAGATGAACTGTCGGGCTTTGTGGTTTCATTTGTAGAGCACAGGAAGAGTAGCTTTGGCATAATTCTGATGGGCCCTGGGATTTTCAGAATGGTCACGAGCATCGGCTTCAACTTCAAGACACCAGCTCTATCGGCTCTTAACAAGAGAGTCAGCCTGTCCTTTGAAGTTTTGAAGACAGACGTTGACTTCTCCTCTCCAGCTATGAATGTCCAAATGGCATCTTCTTCCATTACAAGACTGTCTGGTCTACACTGAAAATCTGTTGGTTAGTGTAGACGCCTTCATCAGTGATCTTGGCTCTTCTGGATCACGTGCTGCAGCTTCTCCATCAGCACCTGCTGCTTCAGCTTGCACTTTTATGTTATGGAGATGGCTTTTTTCCTTAAACCTCGTGGACCAACCTCGGCTAACGTCAGACTTTTCTTCTGCAGCTTCCTCACCTCTCTCAGCCTTCATAGAATCAAAGAGAGTTATGGCCTTGCTCTGGATTAGGTTTTGGCATAAGGAAATACTGAGGCTGGTTTGATCTTCTACCCAGACCACTAAGACTTTCCCCATATCAACAATAAAGCCGTTTCCCTTTCTTATCATTCGTATGTTTGCTGGAATAGCACTTCTAACTTTCTTCAAGAATTTTTCCTTTGCTTCATAGCTTGGCTAACCGTTTGGCATGAGGGGCCTAGCTTTCAGCCTGTTTCAGCATGAGGGGAGACATGCCTTCCCCATGAAGCTTAATTGTTTCTAGCTTTTTATTTAAAGCGAGAGACATGCAACTCTTCTTTTCATTTGAACACTTGGAAGCCACAGTAGGGTTATCAATTGGTCTCATTTCAATATTGTTGTGAATCAAGGAATGGGGAGGCCCGAGGAGAGAGAGAAAGATTGGCTGCTGGCTGGTGGAGCGGTCAGAACACACACATTATTAAGCTCACTGTCTTCTATGTGTGTGGTCCGTGGTGCCCTAAACAATTGCAATAGTAGCTTCAGAGATCGCTGATCATAATCACCAAAACACATATAACGATCATAAAAAAGTTTGAAATACTATGAGAGTTTGAAATACTATGACATAGAGACACAGGGTGAGCACATGCTGTTGGGAAAATGAGACCAATAGACTTGCTTGGCACAGAGTTGCTGGAAACCTTCAATCTGCAAAAAAAAAAACAAAACAAAACCGCAGTATTAGTGAAGCAAAATAAAGCAAAGCTCAATACAATGAAATATTCCTGTATTTCAAAAATATCACTGCTTGTTACATGTGCGTGTAGGTATTTTATATGGTTCTATACTTGTCCATATTATAAAAATATTTCAGAATTAGAATATTTGTATGCATATATATTTTAGAGTGAGAAGAAATTCAGAATGCAAGGGAGTAAGAATGACATTTTAAGAATCAACCTGAGACCTCTAATTTGCATAAAGGACGGAAAGGAGGAGGGGGGAGAAGGACGAGGAGGCGTATGAGGAACAAGAGGAGGAAGGTAAGGAGGAACAGGAGGAGGGTGAAGAAGAAGAAAGGAGGAGGAGGAAGAGGAGTGAATTCATTCGCAAACACGTGCCCTCTAACTCCGTTAGTGACAGACTCCCTGCAACCCCATGAGAGTGTGCTGAACGAAGGGGGCGGTTCAGCAGCCACTGAAAAGACTTAGGCTGACCTGTGGGACCTGATATGGAGAATGTCCAAGATGCACCCTACTGAACGAAAGAAGAAAGCGCCATGCAACGTTCAGAGTGTGACCAACTGTTCCCGGTGATGACCTCGGGGAAGGGGTGGGGAGCGGGAAGGCAGTGGTGGAGGACGTCATACTTCATTCTAGGTAATTGTGCATTTTTAACTGTTTTCTGTGAGGAATAAGCTCATGTACTGCCTTTGTAATTGAACCCATTTTAAAGTAGTGAGGATAATGGGGGAAGTGCAGGCGAAAGGCCTTAAAAGAAACAGGAAAGGCCTCGTGGAGGAGGCGAGGTGCCCTGAGGCACAGGCAGGATCTGGGACACTCGAGGAGTGTGGAGCAGGGACAGCAGGCCAGGGATGGGGGTGGAGAGTGGGTGGCTTCTGGGAAGGGCACGTGGACCTGGAATGTAGGCTGGGGCCAGGTTAGACTGGGCTGGATTGATCAGACCAGGAAGCTTTGTTTCCACCTACTCCTTCCCTCCCTCAACAGACTCCTGTCTTGAGGAGCCAGGGCTGCCAGGCAGAGCTGCACCCACAAACTGCAATGAGCTCAGCCCAAAGGCTGCTGGGAGACTTGGGGCATGGCAAAGGCCAGCCCCAAATGCCATGTTCTGGAACACAGAGGTGGGTGGGAGGAGGCAGGCAGGCAGGATCACTGCATCCTTACCTAGCTATAATCAACTGCTGGGCACGTGGCTTGGGGCCGGGAATGAAAGTGCAATCTGCTAATTAAGCTAATTGTTTGAAAGGCATTTTTTTTGTATAGTCATCAAAAAGAGGCATAATGAGCATAAAAACAAAGGGATCTTTTATTTTTTCATTCGTGCCTTAATCATCAGCTCCAGTACCCCAGCCTGGTCAGTATAATTATAGGCTCTTGGTACAGAACTAAAGCTAATTTCCCAGAGGACACTGAGTGCACATCTCTGTTCCATCAGAAAGCTGGCCCTGTTCTCCCAGGAACTTCTGGAGTTGGGAATGCTTCTTCTCTCTGTGCCTAAACTTGGATGCCTTTTGATGAGATGGAGATGGACACGTCAATCGCCAAGAGACAGAGACTCTGAGAAGGGCTTTCTCTCTGCACAATGAAGGAAAGTCATTTTGAGATAGAAAGACTCAGTGCTGCAGGGAGGGCCGGGGCAATAGGCAGCGGACAGGGTTGGTCTGAGGACTGCAGGGCAGGATGCAAAGTGCTCTCGTCATGAACCTGGATGCTGATGGTGCGTCACCACAGGTAGCCACGGAGAAACAGGCAGAATGGACGCTTCTGCGGTCACCAGACTCACTGATAAGACCATCCTCGGGCAGCTGAAAGTGCTCGCCCACATCCCCTAGGAGACCTTTGCTATTCCAGGACATAGCGTCAGCGTGTCTGCCATCAGCCATCTTTGCTGCCTGCAGGAGGGAGGAAGTGGGAAGAACCAGGGAATTACCATCTGGGCCAGCCCTCAAGCAGTGACTGGCAGGTGTGCATTCCCCAGCTTCGTCACCTTCCACCCCCATTTCCCAGAATTTCCTCTTAAGCTTAAGCCCCAGTTGCATGCTGCAGTAGCTGCCCTCCTTTGCTCAAATATTTTTCTTCTTCACCTACCCATGTTCCTTCCACTTCCCAAATAAACTACTTGCATTCAAATCCTTGGGAGGCTTGGCTTCTGGGAGAGCTCAAAGATTCCCGTGTAAACCTTGCTGTGAGCAGCTATGCCCACATTCCACAGCACGTGAGAACGTCCGTCTCCTCCAAGCCCTTCTGAGTCCTTGCTCGACACCCAGCCTTCTGAACTTCCCTCCGGGTTTTCCCGCTGCGTTCCGCACCCTTGGGAAGTGCCCCAGGAGCCTCTATGGGCAGAGGCCTAGGTGGTTCTGGGGACCCTTCACCCTGCGTCAGTCTGAATGGCTCTGCTTTAATCTGTTTTACATATGGATTCTATGTGAAAAAAGGATTCTGCTGCTGCTGCTGCTGAAGGGAATCGCTCTGAACAAGCTGGGCTCCTCGGGATCCTGAGCTTACAAGCCTGTGCCTTTCCAGCACATAGGGCCTCATGGAAGTGTCTGCCGACCTTGCCTCATGACTGCCAGCCTGCTATCACGGTAGCACAGGATGTGGTCCATGGCCACTTAGGCCCTTGAAAGAGATTCTCCCTTCCTGAATCTCCAGTCCAGGCTTCCGGTTCCACATCTTCCCTCATACATTCCTTCCAATCCACGCAAATGGACTCTTCACTCTTCCTATTTTGCAGGGACACTGTCCTTACTTGGCATGTGTGGTAGACAGAACAACGACCCCACCCAAGACGTCCGCTCTGTCACCCCAGGAGCCTGTGAATCCCCACCCAAGACATCCATCCGTCACCCCAGGAGCCTGTGAATCCCCTCCCAAGACATCCACTCTGTCACCCCAGGAGCCTGTGAATCCCCACCCAAGATATCCATCCATCACCCCAGGAGCCTGTGAATCCCCACCCAAGATATCCGCTCTGTCGCCCCAGGAGCCTGTGAATCCCCACCCAAGATATCCATCCATCACCCCAGGAGCCTGTGAATCCCCACCCAAGATATCCATCCATCACCCCAGGAGCCTGTGAATCCCCACCCAAGATATCCGCTCTGTCGCCCCAGGAGCCTGTGAATCCCCACCCAAGACATCCGCTCTGTCGCCCCAGGAGCCGGTGAATGTGTCCTCCACATGGCAAAGGAGACTCTGCAGATGTGGTCAATTTCATAGTCTTGAGGTGGGGAGGGTGTCCTGGATCGTGCAGCGGGGCCCAGTGTAATAGCCAGGTGCTCACAGGAGAGAGGGAGGTGAGAGTGGCCGGAGTCCGTGTCATGCAATGTGAGAAACACTCGTCCAGCTGTTTCTGGCTTTGAAGATGGAAGGGAGCCATGAGCCAGGGAACAGGGGCCACCTCTAGAAGCTAGAAAAGGCAAGAAATGAATTCTAGGACTTCCACAGCCCTACTGACATGTTGATTCCGCCCACTGAGACCCACTTCAGACTTCCGACCTCTGGAATTGTGAGATAGTAAATCTGGCTTGTTTTAAGCCCCTGAGTCTGCAGTAATTTGTTGCAGCAGCAATAGGAAACTCATACAGCATCTTTGCTTTACGCTCGTTGCTCTGCCTGGGATGCCCTACCTTTCCCCATGTTCATCTCCACAAGTCCCCCTGACCTTTCAAGGTGCAGCTCCAGTGCCCCCTCTTGTTGCGGAAGCTCCCTCGTCCTGCCTCTCCCCTGAGCTGTTGCCCACCCCTCAGGAGTTTTCCCCCACATCCCAGTTCTGCAGCCCAGGCCCAGGACTTCTGCCCTTCAAACGCTGTGGTCAGTGGCACCAGGTTTTCCCTTTAGCACAGGGGTGCAGATTGGCATTTTCAAAACTTTTACTAAAAAACAAAGGGGAAAGGGAATGAACTTCCAAACCGCAAACCTGAGAAAAATGTGTGATACTCTCAAGTTCTATGTTTTAATTCAAAAAATCCAAGTAGCAGTAAAATGCCTATTGGCGTCCTGGGGTTTCCTTCTGGGAGCAACGCTGAGGCACTGTCCTGGCTTCCTGCCCTCCTCCTCCCTGATGGCTCTGTCTCCCGGATGCATCTTGCCCACCATGGAGCTCCTGATCCCCTCGGAGGCCTCCCACATTTCTAGGCTCACACCTTCTGGAGCTCATTTACTCACTCATCAGTCTGCAGCTCCTGATGGTTCCGACGGCAGGGGTGCCGTGTAATTCATCGTCCAAACCGAAACACTTTGCAGAGTGGAAGGAGGTATTAATAATTGTGCTTGGGCCAGGCATGGTGGCTCACACCTGTAACCCCAGCATTTTGGGAGGCTGAGGCAAGCAGATCACTTGAGGCCAGGAGTTCAAGACCAGCCTGGCCAACATGATGAAAGCCTGTTTCTACTTAAAGAATACAAAAATTGGCTGGGCATGGTGGCACGCACCTGTAGTTCCAGCTACTCCAGAAGCTGAGGCAGGAGAATCACTTGAACCTGGAAGGCAGAGGTTGCCGTGAGCGGAGATCACACCACTGCACTCCAGCCTGGGTGACAGGGCGAGACCTCGTCTCAAAAATAAATAATTAAATAATACATTGTGCTTGCAGAATGAGTATAAACCCAACTGTCCTGGGCAAACCACCCACCTCGGCAGTGAGGGGTCTGACTCCTCCTGGTTTGGGTTGTTTGAGGACTCATCTGGGAGCAGCGGGGGCTGTAATTCTCTCCCTAGTTCATTGACAGAGGAAACAACCTGCTACCTCATGCTAACCACCCAGACGTAAAAGACACAGTCAGATACCAGCAGAAGCCAGATCAGTGGAGGGTTCACAAGTGGAAAAGGGTGCTGTGTGCTCAGATAAGTCTGGAAAAGCTGTTTTGCATAAAAGTATTTAAGTGTTGGTCTTTAAGTGCAGGACTTCTCAGGACCTTTAATATCCTAATGTGGGTTTGCAGTTTGCCATATTTCAGATTTATTTTCCTGTGGCACATGGTCCCCTCAGAATACACTTGGCTGCTTTCCAGGAATCACATATGGTTCCTCGAGGACTTGTTTGAGGCAGATCTGAAATATGAAAGTGGCTAGTATTCACTGATTTGGAAAATCCCAGTTCCCTTTCACCAAGGAAGGTTCCAGAGATAGATGGCTCATCCCTAAAGAGTCCTTGCGATCCACAAGCCATGTTTCTCTGGGTAAGAAAGGCTGCGGGGAAGGGAGGAGTGTTGATAGGCACAAACTGAGTGACTGCTTGTGTCAGGTAAAATCTGACCGGGGCTCCCTGTCTCCTGAGTGATGGTTGTTTTAGCAGCAGCTTTATCTTTTGCTAAGAAACCCAGGGGATTCTAGAGTGCCGGGCGATAACAGGGTGGCAGTCTATCTTCTATCTTCAGCCTTACCCTTGGACCTGCGGCCCGGAAGATAAGCCTGCTTCTTATCACAGATTTATGTTTACTATCTTCCAAGCCTGGAACAACAGCTGTTTAGAGGGGATGATTGAGCTGAGTGTTGATTTGCCGGGGAGGAGGCAGAGGCCCCGTTGTCTGCACACCCACAGTCTTCATCCATAATGCATGAGGCTGGAGACCTGTGGCAAAGTAAATTCCTGCGATGGCCCAAAGGATTCGATTATCCACACAGGAAAAATGAAGACCATTTCTTCCTGCAAGAGTCAGCATTTATCATCATCCTCTTTCTGTCATCATCCTGGGCTTTTATTCCTAGACAGTTTTGTACTATTGAGTGCTTTATGATTGCAGATAAATCAGACCAAGTGCGGTGGCTCATGCCTGTAATCCCCAGCACTTTGGGAGCCCAAGGTGGTAGGAGCGCTTGAGTTAGAGAGTTCTAGACCAACCTGGGCAACATAGTGAGACCCTGTCACTACAAAATAAA
The DNA here is from genome assembly GCA_004027835.1 of Alouatta palliata. Taxonomy (NCBI): domain Eukaryota; kingdom Metazoa; phylum Chordata; class Mammalia; order Primates; family Atelidae; genus Alouatta; species Alouatta palliata. Next base: position 15,635 of record PVKV010005866.1, on the reverse strand, counting down.
AAATAAAAAAATTAGCTGGGTATGATGGTGCATGTTTGTGGTTCTGGCTCCTTGGGAGGCTGAGGTGGGAGGATTGCCTGAGCCTGGGAGATTGAGCCTGTAGTGAGCCATGACTGCACCACTGCACTCCAGCCGGGAAGACAGAGTGAGGCCCTTTCTGAAAGAGAGAAAGAGAGAAGAAAGAAAGAAAGAAAGAAAGAAAGAAAGAAGGAAGGAAAGAAAGAAAGAAAGAGAAAGAAAGGGAAAGAAAGAAAGAGAGAGAGAAAGAAAAAGGGAGGAAGGGAAAGAGAGACAGAAAAAGCAATGGATCAAACCTCAGAAAGAAAGAAAAGAAAAGGAAAAGAAATAGATCAAAGCTCATCATATCAACCAGGAACAGTGCACACCCAAAATTCTGAGGACGAGCACGCCGTGCGGTGGGGAGGACACTGACGGGGAAGTCGGAAGACCCAGGCCTATCTCCAGCATTCTTCCCTTACCAGCTCTGGGCTTCAGGGTTTTCTTGTTTGTTGTTTGTTTTTAATCCATAAAATAAGATATTTGAATGAGATTATAGTAACCAAGGGTGTGGTATATCATTTGTGTCAAATGTAGCAGCATTAAAGTTTACAAGACTAAGAAATGCATTAGCTTTGTGTGCACACACACACACACACACACATTTGACCACATCTTGCTTTAGAGTTATTTCCTTCTAAAAACAGAAAACATTTACATTTACCAACTAAAGGTAACTCTGTCTCGTCTAATTTGACTGTCTCTTTTGTGTAAATATTCAGTTAATTCTGAGTTCAGTTTGCTGTCTAGAATGATGACACTCACCTCTCAAGGAGTATCCTTACCCCTCCTGCTTTCCAAGGCACCTCTCAAAGCAGGAGAAGTCATGCGGATTCTTCTGGCTTGGGGGTGAGGAAGGTCTGGGTTCCACGTGCCATCCTCCACGGCCCTGCCAACCTCTCCTGAGCAGCTCCCCATTCCCGCCCTGGCTGCTGGTTTCCCTGCACTGGTGTCCACTGAGCTTTGGCAGATCCTGCCTTGTCTTGGGTACAGAGCAGGTTTCATGCCAATGGCCGTGATCCCTGCCATTGCCCCTGGTCAGGGGATCTCCCATTATGAGGCTTTTTGTTCCAGCTCCAGGGCCGTTGACACTTGCATGTACTCTCTGGTGGCACCTGTGGCTCAAGGCTGCCGGGAGCACCATGCCCGTCCCATCACCTGGCACCTCCCTCCACCAGTGCTGCTCTAAAGCTGGCACACCATGCTGGGCCTGAGATCTGAAGCTCCTATCATCTTGACTTAGAGCAGCACTGGGTCAAGGCTTGGGGGTGGGGCATCCTGGATCTCCACTTAGAGCCTCAGGTAGTATCTAAATGTCCATCCTGTCACCTCCCTGTCTCCCCATGTCAGGGTCCTGTCTCCAGCTCTGCAGTCATCTCTTGCTACTCTACATCATGCTTGGAGTAAAACTCTTTGTGCTTGGACCTCCAAGCTTTGTGTTGATATACTGAGGCATTTAGTCCAAAGGGTACAGGATACCTTTATTAAATGGAAACAAATTTCATAACAGGTGAGAAGACAGGAAAGAGAAGAGAGATACACAGATATAGCCACTCTCAGATCCCATCAGGATGACATAGGAAGAAAGATCTGAAGTTGGAGCAGAGCAAAAGACACAGGGCTGTGGAGATTGTCATCCCCTTGGCTTTGAATCCAACTCAACTTTGGAACAAGACTTCCAGAATTTTCTCTGCTACATAAACCCTGGTAAGAGGTGCGTTACTGTGCACACAGGTGTGCTGGGCCCTGAGAAATGTCTCTGCTGAGTCCACTCCTCACCTAAGGCCGAGCAGGGCTGGATTCCCGACGTCCTGGGGCTCAGTTACAGGTTCTCTGTAATGCAAGGCTGATTCTGCCGCTGGGTTGGCGATTCTAATTTCCACCACTTCCTGCTGGAAAATGTCTTAGACATTCAAAGCAAAGTGAACTCATTAAAACCACAAATCATTTGATCTAGGGATAAAAAGTACCACAAAATCTAGTTAGTTTATAAAAAAGCTATGTGAAATTTATTCAAGCTATTAGATTTAGCAAATGTAAGACCACAGATATAAATTTTTAAGCTGGAGGAAATCTAAACTCAGAGGTTTCTATTCTACAAACCAGGTTTATTTCAAAAAAGCAAAAAGCTCTCCTTTCTCTTCACTTGAAAAAATGTACCAGGTTCTTTTTTCACTCCAAATAAGCCTAGGCTGGCACAGGAAGCCAGAGCCACGTGGCCGGCTCTGAAAATGCCACGAATTTGGTCAAGCAGCGACCACTCAACAATCCCACCTTCTTAAGCCAAATGCCATCATCTTATTAAAATTTGCTTCTTTAATTTGTGCAGCAGCAACAGAAATAAGTAACAAATAAAATGTACTTCTGAGCAGATTTAAAGTTGCATTTTTAAGTTTAATTAAACAGTTTGGGCTTGTCAGAAAGTGAGTTAAGGCAGAGGTAGGGCCTCAGATAGACAGGCAGTGGTCAAGCTCAGAGAGGAGGATCAGAACGGAGAGAAAAGGAAAGGTGTCTGAGACTCAGAAGGTAAGAAGAGGAGCCCATGGGCAGGTAAGTGTGGGTAAGAGGGAGGCACTACATCAATCAGGTTTCACATTCAGGATTTCAGAGAAAGCAGGAACAAGGAGCAGTGGGCCGCAGACTCAAGAACAACACCCAGGGATCTGGGCAAGGTCTGGGCCAGCAGACGTCAGGAAGCGGATCAGAGAATCTTGGGACCAGGTGGATGGAGCTCAAAGGCAGCAGGAAGGACTGGAAAAGCTCTGCCCCTGGGCTGACAGTCCCAGTTGTGGGCAGGTGCCTCTTTCTGGTGGACAGTGAGGGGCAACTCCCACCTGCACCCCAGCCTGCCTCTCCTGGGTCCGTCTTGCTTCCAACCTTGACCCAGCCTCACACCGAGCTCCCATGTCTCCACTTGCTGGGCTCTGAATTCCTAGCTTTGGACCTGGTGCCGGTCTCTGACCTCCAGAACAGCTGCTCTGCCTGGCATCTCTCTCCACCAACACTCATCCCAAAGCTGGAAGCCTGAAGCCCTTGCTTCTCCCACCCTTGCCATCCACCGTCCCCCATGCCTCCTCTGCCCCCGCCAGCCAGCCTGCTCACCGTCCCGTGTCCTCCTCGCACCCACTGCCTTCCTGGCACAGCTCCTCTTCACCTCTCCAGGAGACTGACCTGCAGCGTCGGGGGCGCTCAGGCCACATTCTGAGCTTCTCCTTTCTTGTGTTAGTCACCTAATTTGTGCAAATATCTTATCTGGACTAGAGGATAAGGTCCTGCAAGCAGTCTTCTCACAGCCTCTCTACAATGCCAAGTACAAGTGTCCTTGATGCCCAGTAAATGTTTCAGCTGAGTGAATGAGACCGTTGGGTAGTGTTTTCCTTTCAACCGCCTTCTTGGCCTGAAAGCAGGAGGCTTTTGCTAACAAGCTCTCCCGAGTAACGCTGGTTTTGTATTTCAGTATTTGGGACTGCTTTTTGGACTGTTAGTAAAAGCAAAACGCAAGGGTGCTTTTCAAGTAAGGGAACCAATGTTTCAAGTCCACAGCAAAAATAAAATAATGAATGCCCTGGAGGGAACTTGAAGTCAGGGCTGGAATTTCACATTTGTTTCAAGTATTTTTCCATGCAGCTCGAGAACTATGAAAGCAGCTCAGAATTTCCCTTTAACGTCGCAAACAATCTCAAGTAAGGGACACCATCCTAACTGGGGATGGAGATGCTTCAGCTTAGCAACAAGGAGCCGATTCTGGGCCAGGAGAGGGAAGCTGATGGAAATGCTTGTTTTGGTAGAAAAGAACCATCTGGTAAACTAAACATAGATAATATTTGATGATACTAAATCATTACTGATAATTTTTAGATGTAATAACATTATTGTGGTTATGCTTCTAATAAAACACATGTTTTAGAGATATATGCTGAGTACTAATGAAGTAATGAGTGCTCTGGAATTTGTTTAAAAAACAAGGAATGGATATGGGCGAAGGATAAACTATTCGTTCTATTACCTTTTTTCTACGTTTTTATATGCCAGAAATTTTCCATCATGAAACGTTAGAGTAAACAATAAAATCACCATAAATGATCTCAGCTCGCTGACTGCTAGCACTCACTGCTGTGGCTTGAGAATTTCATGTGAGCAGACTTGGGTTGGGGCTGGCATTAAGGGGTCCAGGGAGGGAAGGTACAGCAGAGGAACACGTGTTTGCATAATGAGGGCACTCTTTTTACTTACGTGATTGATGGGAATGGTGTGACGGGGCTAATGTGGCTTGTGAAGTCCTCCGCATACTGTCTAATTCTAAGGTCAGAAACCTGGAGCATTTGACCTGCTCCTGCAAGTTTCAGGGCTTAAAGGAAGACAGGGGCAGCCAAGGCACAGCTGCCTTTCCTCCAGTTCCAGAGGTACCTGGTCCGCTTCCGTGGCCTGGGCTGGTCTTGCTCTCTGTGGCCAGGCACTTGACTCAGTTCAGCAAGTATTTGATTGATTCAGTGACTAATTAACTAATTTACTGATGGACCCAGAAAAGCCAGGTCATTGAGAGGCTTGCTTGAGAGCACATGCATAGCCTTTGGTGGGGAGGGTTTGCCTTCTCTCTCTGACCCCACGTGGTATTTACCCCTCAGGCATGTCAAAACTGCAGAGAGCAAAGCCTGGAAGCGGAATTTTTCTCATTTCCGTTTCTTTTCTTTGCTCTTTTCAGTTTCTGGCCTTAGTATTTGGTACTTATTTGGCAGCATAAAGTCTGAAAGAATGGCTTGTGAAGAAAGCCCCCACCTTTGATGCTGCCTCAATTCTGCGACCATGTGTTGTTTTCTTTAAACAACAAACATTACACAGTTAAGCAGTTACCCCAGCTCAGAGTCCTGAAGATGCAAAGTGAGTACCATTCGCTTATACTGAACATGGAGGCAAATAGGAAACGGCCCACCAGGTCATTTACAAACCCATGAGAGGACCTGTCATTTCTATCTGCATGAGCTTAGGATTCCCAAAACCTCTTTCCAAGACCAAATGTCTTCCCCAAGTTCTGAATATGTTTTTCATTGATCTGCTAGGCATCACCACTTTGAGGTTTTCCTCCCGAAATTCAATCCAGCATTTCCAGTGTTAAATTTATTATTTTCCTCTAAATGTGTTCCCCTTCTTATATCAACCGACTTGGGAGCTGGCCAGGCCAGAAACCCTGGAGTCGTCACCCTGTCCCTCACTTTTTGTCAGATGCGCAATTGACTCTGTCTGCTGAGCACCCCCGGGGCTATTCGACCTCTCCAATCTGATGATCACAACTGATTAAGATCCCTGTCATCTCCTTCTTGGATTCCGACAACAGACTCACAGCCCGCGTAGTTCTGAGTGAATGGATTTCTTGAGTGATAAAAGAATCACCTCAGAAAGGCAGGAAGGGACCAGGCAGTAAAGGGCTTTTGGTGCCAGACTGGGAACTGGCTCTTTATCCGTGCTCTTTCCACTGCCTTTGCAGAAGGGCAGAAGGTCCTTAGCCAAGCAGACGGGCACCATGGCACAGTTCCAGCTGTCACGGACAAAGGGTGGCTCAGGGAGAAGATCTAGCTTCTGGATTTCAGAGAGTCTCCGTGGAACTTAGGAGACCTAGCTACAAAGAAATCTGGGAAATATGGTTTTTAGCTTTGTCTGTGGCTTTAAGACTGTAAGGGAAATAAAGATATTTTACCCCAAAATAAATTTCTTTGACACATTTTGAAATGGCTGCTACAAGGCCAGCAGACAGGATGGCCTTGCAAAGCTGTCTCTTGTTGGGGGAATTTGCACCTGTAGAGAATCTCCATTAATGCAACCAGACCTTCCCATTCTAGGCCTTTCCCAGACCTAGGAGAAACAGAGAATCTGATGCCTTTAAAAGTCTGAAAAAAAAAAAAAAACATTCAGCCAGGTGCAGTGTCTCACAGCACTGCAGAAGGCTGAGGTGGATCACTTGAAGCCAGGAGCTTGAGACCAGCCTGGTCAACACGCTGAAATAATACAAAAAGTAGGCAGGCATGGTGGTGCACACGAAATTGCAGAAATTGCAGTGAACCAAGATAGCACCACTAAACTCCAGCCTGGGCAACAGAGCAATACACTCAAAAAGAGAGAGAGAGAGAGAGAGAGAGAGAGAGAGAGAGAAGAAAAAAAGAAATATTCACTATCTATTCTCTCTGAGGGCTTCTACCTATAAGGTTTCTGAACCTCATTAGGAGGTGAAGTCTTCATACTGAAAGCTCCTGTGTTTGCATGTTAGACAAATTTGTATGCCTTCTCTCGTGTTAATTAATCTGCTTCATGTCTGTGTCAATGAAAAGAGTCAAGCTCTGTAAAATATTTGTAGAGATTTATTCTGATCCAAATGTGAGTGACTAATGGCCCATGCCACAGCCCCAGGAGATCTGGAGAATATGTTCCCAACATGGTCAGGCTACGGCTTGGTTTCACACTTTTTAGTGAGATATAGGACATCAATCAATACGTGTAAGATGTCCATTGGTTTGATCAAAAAGGTAGGACAACTCAAACTGGGTAAGGCATAGGTGGATTCGCAAATTGAATGATTGGTAATTGGTTGAAAGAATTATCATCTAAAGACCCAAGTTCAATAGAAAGGAATGTCTGATATGATAAGGGGTTGTGTCCAGAAGTAAAGACGAATAGTTACAACCAGCTGATCTTCAGCAAAGCACACAGAAACAAAAACTGGGGAAAGAACACCCTATTCAGTAAACAGCACTGGGAAAGCTGGATAGTCACATGCGGAAGAATGAAGCTGGGTCCCCATCTCTGCCCTTACATGAAACTCAGCTGAAGGTGGATCAGAGACTTAAATCCAAGACCTGAGACCATGACAATTCTAGAAGCTAACCTAGTAAAAACTCTTCAGGACGTTGGCCTAGACAAAAAAATTATGACTAAGACCCCAAAATCAAATGCAACTAAAATAAAAATAAATAAATGGAACCTAGTTAAACTAAAAAGCTTTTATACAGCAAAAGAAATAATCATCATAGTAAACAGACAGCCCAAGAATGGGAGAGGGTTTAATAAAAATTAAAACCACAATGAAGCCCGGGTGCAGTGGCTCACGCCTGTAATCCCAGCACTTTGGGAGGCTGAGGCGAGCGAATCACTTGAGGTCAGGAGTTTGAGACCAGCTTAGCCAACATGTTGAAACCCCATCTCTACTAAAAATATAAAAAATTAGCCAGGCTTGGTGGCATGTGCCTGTGTCTCAGCTACTCGGGAGGTGAGGCGGGAGATGAGGCAAGAGAATGGATTGAACCCGGGAGGCAGATTGCAGGGTGCCATGATCATGCCACTGCACTCCAGCCTGGGTGATGGCGTGAGACTCCATCTCAACAAACAAACAAAACAAAAAAAATACAATGAGACACCACCTTATTCCTGCAAGAACAGACATTACTAAAAAGTCAAAAACAATACACTGCTGGTGGGAATGTAAATTAGTACAACCTCTATGGAGAACAGTGTGGAGATTTCTTAAAGAACTCAAAGCAGATCTACCATTGAATACAGGATTCCCACTACTGGGTATCTACCCAAAGGAAAAGAAGTCATTCTATGAAAATGACACCTGCACACACACGTTTATCACAGCACAATTCACAGTTGCAAAGATATGGAACCAACCTAAGTGCCCATGAACCAAGGAGTGGATAGAGGAAATGTGGCATATGTACCATGGAATACTACTCACCCATAAAAAAGAATGAAATAATGTCTTTTGCAGCAACCTGGATGGAGCTGGAGGCCATTAATCTAAGTGAAGTAACTCAGGAATAGAAAACCAAATACTGCATGTTTTCACTTATAAGTGAGAGCTAAGCTGTGGGCACGCAAAGCATGCAGAGCGATTTTGTGGATGTTTAAAAACAAAAATGGAGAGAATGGGAGGGGAGTGAGGGATAAAAAAAACCTACATATTGGGTACAAAGCACACTACTTGAGTGATGGGCGCATTAAAATCTCAGACTTCACCACTACGCAATTCATCTATGTAACCCAAAACCACTTGTATCCCAAAAGCTATTGAAATAAAAAAATTAATTAAAAAAGCCATTAACCAAAATTATATGCCAGCTAAGCTTTATATAATTCAAGTAGAAGTTAGAGTTTTTGACTTAATTTTAGACTTTGTTGAGGTAAATATGTATGTTAACGATTTTAAAGGTAATGATCGGATTTGGGCATTTTGGGACACCCATCACCTCTGACCTTTACACATCCTACGCTTGTATCAAAATATCACATGCGCCCCATATATATATATATAATTATTATATATCCATGAAAATAAGAATTGAAAGAGAAAAAAAGATAAGCGGTTGTGGAGACCAAGGTTTTATCTTGCGGATGGAGGCTCCAGGTAGCAGGGCTCGGAGCTCATATCATCGGACCTAAGAAGGTGTCAGACGCTTTAGTTAATTTTCTCCTGCATCCAGGAAAAGACTTGGAAAGGAAAGGAAATTCTCTACAGAATGCAGATTTTCCTCACAAGAGACAGCTTTGCAGGGCCATTTCACAATATGTCAAGAAATACATTTGGGGTAAAATACTTTGTTTCAGGGCCTGCTCTCTGTCATGCGATGCCATGAAATTTGGTGTCTTGTTGCTACAGAAAGTCTGTTTTGTTTTGCAGTCTTATGATCTCTGTGTTAATGTAAACGCTGGCCAGTTGTGCTTGAATTCCAAAGGGAGAAGGGTAGAGTGAAGTGTACCCATCCCCGCCTGCCATTGGGGCCTGAACCAGCTCTTCAGGTTTACTTGGGAATGTCCTTGGCAGAGAGGGGGGAGCCCATCGGTCAGTTGGGGGGCTTAGAATTTTATTTTTTGTTTGTATTTGTGATTTTTCAGTGAAGCTTTAACGGGCCACAGGCCTTGGCCCCACAACAGAAACACAAGCTGAAGGAAGAGGGCTGTGGTGAGTCTGGGGATATGGGTGAGTCTGTCTATACTATGTTTGCCCCTATAAATACGGCTTCCCAAACTTTTCCCATAAAACTTTCAAGAAGGAAAGACAAAAGAAGAATTTAAAAAAATACTGTGAATGGTGTAGAGGTAAAGCCTAAAACCACTCTCTATAATCCTAATGTTTCTTTTTTGTCTCATATCTGATCTTAAAAATTAATGTTGATATTGCCTTCTACTCCATAATATGTCTATGCTTACTTACATAACATTGTGGGGTTTTCTCCTTGACGTTTTCTAGCAAAATGGATAGGCTGGATAAAAGGAGCACCTTTATGCAGCAAATTCTCACACCCCTGGCTTGCTGCAGAACACTGCCTGTCCCAGTGGCACAAGTCTAATCTCAGAATCGAGGCTCATCCCAGGAGGCCCCATGAATTCTGGCTTCACACAGGAAAGAATTCAGGGGACAGAGCAGACAGTAAAGTGAAAGCAAGTTTGTTAAGAAAATAAAGGGTTAAACAAGAGTGGCTACCCTGTAGGGAGAGGAGCTCCAAGGGCTGCTGATTGGCTACTTTTATGGTTCTTTCCTGATCATATGCTAAATAAGGAGTGGATTGTTCACAATTTTCTGGGAAAGGAGCAGGGAATTCCCAGAACTGAGGGTTCCTCCCCTTTTGAGGCCATATAGGGTAGCTTCCAAAAGTTTCCGTGGTGTCTGTAAACTGCCATGGCACTGGTGGGAGCTTCTCTCAGCATGCTGGTACACTATCATTAACATGTAATGAATGAGCAGTGAGGACAGCCAGAGGTTGCTTTTGACACCGTCTTGATTCTGGCTTGTTTCAGCCAGCTTCTTTACCACATCCTGTTTTATCAGCGGGGTCTTTGCGACCTGTCTTAAGAAACAAGTCTTACCGAACTCCTGTCCTCACCAGCACGAGAAGCATGGACTGAAGCCAAAGTGGCAGAGGGTTAGCGTCATGCAGGTCCCTGGGGCTCACACAGGTCCCAGTGCCACCAGAAACTGAGCCGAAAACTCTCTAGTGCTAAGGTTTCCGCTCTTTCCTTGGGTGGGGTCAGGAACCAGGCAGGAGGAACTCCTGATGGGGATGCTGTCTATGGCTCTTTCCCAGAGGAGCTGGAGAAACTAGAACTGTGTGAGTACTCCTGTTGTCTCTGCTATTTTTCATGTGCAGTTTCTGCTGTATCACATAACTCCCTATCAATTTGCAAATTAATTCAACCTCTTTTCACAGTAGTGACTACTTCCCATTTGTAATTATTCTCAAGCTCTTGCCTGCAAAGCATTAAACATTCTTATTAAAGCTTGTTTGAAGATGTCTTCCTTTGATAAAGCGGCAATTATCAGGTATATGGGTTGTGCCTCACAATCATTTATCTCTTACTATCTGTGAGACTGATTTCGCTTCTGAACACCATGAGCCTGGATGCTTCCCAGACAACAGCAGCATCAGCAAATGTGACCGAGTCATTGTTACTTCGATGAGAATAGGTGAACCTTAGGCAGTAATGGGATTCAAGAACACCATGACTCCCTAGAGTTCTTCCCTTCAGTCTTAGAATTGTTAATGGGAAATAGTCCAGATTCTAATTTTGCTGTTCTCTTATCTCTGCTCTGGGAACTTAAGAATGCCTTTGTCAATGTTGCTTGATTGCCTGGTTATACTTTTTGAAAACTACATATCTTGAATCAAGAGAACTATATATATTTGCTGCAGTCTCCTCATACAAATCCTTAGAAAATTAAGAAAATGTATCTTTTTAAAATTCATAACTATGTTGGAAGCAGGAGAGGATGCTGTTAGTGAAAATTACAAGAGATGCCTGAAAATCAGAAGGCAAATGAGATCACATCAAAGGGGGAAACCAAATCCCAAAACAGGCAAAGGAAGAACTCATAAAAAAGAGGGAGGTATTCTAGGGGGAGTGCCAAGTTTGAAGAGGCAGGTATAGATACCTGAACTGGCTCTGGTTGGAATATGGCAGGAGAAACAGCCCCTTTTCTTATGCCAAGCAAAAGATGACAAAGGTGTCATCATTCAGGTGGGAGCAGTGAGTGTAGATATTTAGTCAAGAGACATCACTATTCCCGTTCCTGAGTTTCTTCATTTTGCCAGCTTGGGTGTCTCTCCAGAAGCCATTGTTCCAGGTTTGGCTCATCCAGCTGACACCGTAGTTTCTCTGGTTTCTTCTGTAGCTGTTCTTCTGCTCCTCTTTCTCTAGCACCTGTGTCAATGGACTTTGCCCTGCCAAAGACAGATGCCACTCAACTGGGCGAGGGAGTGCGAGAAGAGGAATCATCTTTCTTATGAGTGCTCTGAGGCTTTAGATTCGGTTCTGGCATTTGGGAGGGACTCCTGTCATGATGCCTGTAGTCATCCCGAGAGTAATCACTTCTAGAGCTGTGTGACCATTGCCCTGCCTGTCTTACTTGTCTTCATGGTGGTCCTGCCTCCTCTGCAGTCACCATCTCTGAGAGCCCACTACCAAATGCTCTTCTGCCACTGCCTGTCGTGGAATCACAGCCTCTACCACAGTCTCCGCTGCCTCAGTCATCACGTCAATCCTGGCCCCCATATCAATCCATATCCTGGAGTGAGCCATCTCTATACCTGTCCTGATACCCATCATGATACTGGTGTGAATTGCAGTGATCTCCATACTTACCTCCAAAGCTATTATCACCTCTTCTAGGTAGGTAGTCATCAAAGCCGTCTGTGGCAGGGTGGTTCCAGTATATCTGTTTTGTCGGGATCCTGATTTCTATCCTGGCCAAGAGAACAATCATCCCTGTATTTATCCTGTGCTTGGTCAGCAATGTCTATTCTAATTATCCTGTTACCTAGAGACTCTTCACTGAGACCCAGGGAACTGAAGAGGGAATCCAGGTCCTCAGACTCAGGATAACGAAAACTTTTCAACCTCTCTGGAATGCTGGGTTCACGTGGTAAATGCACTGTACTGACATTTAATCCTCTAAAGAATTCCTTAATTGCATCTTCTGTCACCTCATAGAGAAGGTTCCCTAGAAGAGCATGCAGGGTGGTGATTTGGGAAGACGTCTCCAATCAATATGGGTCCCCTGGCAGCCCATGGAGCAGTGAGAAGGATGGGTCGGTCGATCGGAGGGTCCTACACACAGTGTCATCATTACTGTGTCGAGTGGTTGAAACATCTCCTTCTGGCTCGTCTGTTTCATCAGCCCAGTCTGGGGACATAGACACCTCCTCCACCAGTGCCCCCATCCTCAGCCAGAAAGTCTCTTAGGAAAACAGTCTTTTCCTTCTTCTCCTTTTCTGAGTCTCCGCCATGTTAGGAGAGGGAGAGAAAACACAAAGACTTGATTTTACTTTTGAGGGTTACTTTTAGCAAGGTGGAGATGTAGGGAGACTGTGTCCCAGGATTGTATAAAAGAAAAGCAGCATTAGAGAATTATCAAACATTCAATGTGGCTAGACAGTAGATTGCCTGTGAAGGGAGAAACTAGACAGAGATCTTTCAGGGGCAGATCGCAAAGGCCCCATAGGCTATGCTGTTGAGCTTGGACCTCCTCCCGTTGGTGACAGGAAATCATTGAAAGGTTTTAAGCAGGGGCATAGCATGATTACACTTACCTTTTAGTAAGATTCTGGGGACACTGGCTGACAAATTCCACTGGCAAAGCATTTCAAACATGACTGCAAATCACCAGATGTCATCCAACCAAATAAACCAAGAGGAGGAACAAGAGCAATGACAGCCATAGCACTTTTATTTTTCTTAAAAAATGGCTTAAAAATTACAGAGCAAGTAGACTAGCAATGAAGACAGCATATGTATGTCTCCAAAACCTGAGAGTTCTGCAAGAGAGACTCAGCTCCAGATGATTATGCTGGGTCTTTCTCCAACCTGAGCATAAGCCGGGAGTAGGCAAAGCAGGTCTGGAAGAGCTCTGCCTGAAAGAGGACTCCCAGCTCCAGGCTAGGGGTCTGGGCATCCTCAGAGCAAGCCACAGAATCACTTTCGGTCAATGCGGACATGCCTCCTTCTCTCCTTTTCTGTTTTCCTGAGTGGAGTGTTGGAAATAGGCACAAAGCACAGCATAGCAGACAAAGAAAATGTTGTTTATGTTCATGAAAAATTGAATCTTAATTATACCTCTGGGAGCCAGTGGGAGTCATGAAATAGTGCGCCTTGGTTGATCAATTTGTTAATAGATGCCAGCCCCAGGGTACTTATTTTCTGTGCCATTTATAAAGCCTTTGACGGACAGAAGCTGCTTGCGTCAGTTCACAAAATTATATGATATAAAGGGTATTATGGTAATTCTTCTGGAGGATGTTCATTTAGTATCTGGTCATGAGAATTCCTTTCCTTTTATTAGTGCAATATTCCAGCAAATGCAATAGGCAGCTTAGCAGGGGCTCTCAAAAGTACACGCATTAACTTTGGCTCAGACACCAGGGATACACTTTGCTGCCATTTAAAATTAATTATTTGTAATATGTTTGTTAAGAAAATGTTTTAAAATTTTATTTCTGTCTCTCAATTTAGGAGTGATAGCTCCTAAATTTCAATCACATGGACTGAATGAAATATACAAGGTCATGGTTTTCGACCCATCTGAGATGGAGAAAGCTCAGAGTATGTTTTCCCATGGCAAAGGCTGAATTAGCTCCACTTTCCAACAGGACAGCCAGCTTTCCAAGAGCAAATGAGTATGGAATATGGAATAATGAATATGGAAAAATGAAAAGATAAAACTGGCTAGTTGTTTTGTAAAAGGGACAGCAGGTACATATAAGCAAGGTTCTTCAGCCTGAAACCAGGTTCAGCAACTCAGCCATGTTGAGCTTTGCCCACATTTGTTTAGGCTGAGCCCTGTAAAACTCCTGATATTATACTGGTTTTGAGTCACGACATCAATTATTGCATATGCTTCAACCTAATGCTCCAGGAACAAAGTCATGACCACCTAGAACTTGGCATAATCGGCAACTGCCTTAACTCCAAAGCCTTAAACTCCATGGCTGCAGCCTCCTGTCCTCTAACCCTCTCATTTCCTCACCTCTATCACAAATCCACGTAGAGCCAGGTTGGCTGACAACTGTTCAGACCCAGGTTGCCACAAGTCCCCGGGCATCTCTACAGGCAACTCCCACAGATACCTCAGTATAATTATTTTTAAAATATGTCCAGGATTTTTTTTTACTTAAGCCACAAGGCTTGCCAAATACTTCTAAGAAAATACTATTTTGATAATACTGGAATTGTACCAATGACCTTAATCAAGAGGCACAAAAGTAGAATGACCTCCAACTATGAGTGTTGATGAAAGTGAAAAATGCTGCCTAAGCCTAAGCCATTAGTTCATGCATTCAGCTTTCCCCTGTCTTATAAAATCCCAACCCCGCTTTAATCTAGGGTCAGCTGCCCTTTAGATACTCTCTGATGTGTAGCAGTTGAATGAAGAAGTCTTTAATCTCCATTTGAGTCACTTAAATAACTTTATTTTGAATTTGATACCCAGAATAATATGTTTGGAATACTGTTCGTGTTGTCTGTCCTCCAAGCCATCCACTGGTGTGTGTCCAGTGGTGTTTGGGGTGGGTAGAGTGGGGTCAGCCTCTCTCTACCATGGTATTGAGATTTATCTAATGTTGCTTTACTAAGAACGCTGCTGTATAGGACAGAGAAAATTTGAGGATGGACGCTGCATGACTTAGATGGAGGGGGAAGGTGATGATTTGGTTATGCTGTCTTAGAAACCATTTGCAAGGAAAGAAGGTGGAATGGAGTAGGGGCAGAAGGGAATTCAGGTATCCTTGGGTGTGTGATGAGTGTACATTTCAGCTCATGAACTAAGAAGTCCAACAACTAGAACTTGCTTTATGGTCCATGACTCTACTTAATTTCTGACTCAAGCCCTGGGGCTGAGGGCTAGGCAACATAGCAAAACTCTGTCTATACAAAAATACAAATGTTTCTCTGCTGGGTTACAGGAAAAACCATGTCAGCTTTTCTCGGGAAGCCCACCCCAGCCTAGGGTATTGCTAAGGCATTGGGGGTAGGGGAAAGCTACTTGGTCCTAAGTCATCAGTGCCTATGGGAAGTCACAATGACATCGGTTATGCTGTCCTCCTGACTCCTTCAAGGCTAGGTAGGTCTCAGCTATTCCTGTGCTGGGAGCCTTTCTGGAATGTGTCTTTCTCTGAATTTCTGCCCTAACAGGGCTACAAAAACAAAACAAAAGAAAACAAAAACGGGGTAATGCCCCTCTACTCCTGGCACCACAGCACTCTTCTCTTCTTCCCAGCCTGGGACAATCTATTATTAAATCTATTATTAAATCATTTATTATTAAATCATCTATTATCAAATTATTAAATCATCTATTATTAAATCGATTATTAAATCATCTATGATCAAATCTGTGATTAAATCATCTATTACTTAATCTATTGTTAAATCTATGATTAAATCTATTATTAAATCATCTATTATTAAATCTCTCATTAAATATTAATAAATTTTTAATTAATATTAATATCGTTAATTCAATTAATATTAATTAAATTACTATTATTAAATCTATTATTAAATTGATTATTCAATCATCTATTATTAAATCATCTATT